>QVIE01002907.1:0-30924 GCA_013387415.1 Panellus pusillus | reverse complement strand
TGCTGCTCCCCTGCCCTCACGCTGCCCGAAGCCGGCGGTTTCAGTCCGGGTTTAAGAACCGGTACAATCTCTCGCGCCAGCTCTCTCACCAACACGGCCCATCCCCACCCCCGCGGCTCAACCCCTCCACGACCCTAGCACCATACCGTTCGACCAGCATCGCTCTGTTCGGGTGGACCTCGCACACCGTTCGCAGCACGCGCAGGAGGTTCAGAGCGCACCACGGCCTTCTCCTTCGAGTGCCCTCCCGCCGGCGCCGGCGCAAGTCGTTCAAGGATTCGCTTGAAAAACGGTGGCGATCGCGAGATCGCAATCGTCAGTGCCGACGAGAGCCGCGTGATCTTCAGGAACGGATCCAGTAGATTTTCGAACGAGTTGGCTTTGGCTGTAACAAAGCACGTCAGGAGCGCCGCGACCGCCGGTCCCTTTGTCAACTCGTCCTCCACCCTCGCCGTCTCATCCTGCAACCACGAGAGGATGGACTCGAGCGCGCTCACTTGGAAGTAAGGGTCCTCCAGCAACTTCAGATACATTGCCAGACCATCGTGCTGCCACAAGAGTGTCCGGCAACTTTTCCCGGCGCTCGTCAGATCACACAGGATCGGCAATGCGAACTGCTTGAGGCGCGACCGCGTTTCAATCACCCGCTTCAGGCAAGGTATGATCCCCGCCTGTGCAGCTTCTTCCTGCCGCGTCTTGTTCAGCCGGCAGAGGTTGTAGCACGTTTGGAAGATATGGTTTGACATCTCCGTGCTGTGGGGGCCCGATGACTGTTCCTCCAATATCCGCACCAGGATCTCGATGGCGTTGGCGTTCTGCAGCACGTCGAGGAGCGTCGCGTTCATCGACAGATGCTTGACTGCCTTGAGCATCTGCACCAGGCACTCCGGCTCGAGCAGCTCGCATGACCGCACAACCGCCGTATCACCTTGCGCGTCCCGACCGCATTCCGCACATGGATGTCCGACTGCGAAACTTGCGAAAACACCAGCAGGATTTTGATGATCTTCATCTTGGTCTCCGTCGCGGCTGTACCTCCGTCGTGATCACATTCAAGAGCGCCGCCGATAGTGGATCGAGCAAACCCTCCCGGATGAACATCCGGCAAAAATCGTTCTTGGTCGTCGGGCTGTTGAGGTCGAACACACTACCAATGCCATCGAGCGCGCGCACGACGAGTTCGGTTTGTTCTGTGTAGTCCTCATCGATCAAATCAACCAGGACCTTGAGACCACGGCATGAGATGAACATCTGCAGCGTCATGACCGAGGTGTGGCACAGCAGACGGATAAAGTTGGATGCCTCCAGTCTGCATTCAGACGGGAATTTCTTGGACGTGAAATTCATCATCACCGGAATCCCTCTGCGAAGCACGTTCAACAGACCATTGGATGCATGTTACCCAAAAAACTTACCCGATGAGACAGAAACTTTCCAAAAACCCAAGATTGGCGTAGACCAACAAGTTGATAATCTGCAAAAGTCGCATGCTAACATCACGCGTGCACTTGCCCTCGAGCACTTCCAGTATCGCGAGCATGCCGTGCGACGACACGAGCTGCAGCTGCATCTCCGGAGTCTCCGTCATTATATTCAGCAGTTGATCGCACGCGTCTCGCAGCTGGAAGTCCGGCGCCGAAGGCGTGAGCTGATCAATGAGTCCGTTGACCATATTGCAAAGGCGAGCGTATTTATCGCGTTGCAAGTTGGCCTCCAGGTCATCTTCTGCGAAGCCCTCGTCGATCTACGAAAGAAAGTTTACACCGAGCCATGAAAGCGGATCGTCAGATTCACCTCGGCAAATGGGTCTTCCTCGTCCGAATTATCATCACCAAGCTAGCATGTAATCAGACCGACGCAAAGTAATCAGAACCTCAGCTTACCCATGATTTGTTCGACAGCCTCGTGTTCAGCTGCAACGCCGGCGTCTGCTCCAGAGCTACAGTGCAGATCAGCACTGACGACGAAAGGAAGGAACGACGACTCACTAGTCCCATTAGGCTTCCCAAACACATCCTCGTAATCCTCGTCATCGTCCTCCGCATACTTCCCAAACTCCGACTCGTTCAGCATCCGGCGGGCCTCCGCGCGACCCACAGACCCGCCAATGCCCACACTCGTCCCCGCAAACGATGATGAGCGCGAGTGCGAGAGGCGGAGCGGAGGTGTGGGTGTCGGCGACGGCGGGCCGCAACAGGGTTTGTTAGCAGAGTAGACGCCGAAGCGGGCCCGGCGAGTGGTGCCGCTGTAGCCAGCGGGCTCAGCGATGGGCGGGAGGGCTTGGGATCGACGTCGATCGGGCGAACAGGCCGGAACACTCGGTGCAGACAGAGGACCCGGCCCTGCTCGCCCGAGCCCGAACGTCTTGATATCGTCCGGGTGGAATAGGCCCTTACGGAAGGAGTTCTTCATCTGCGTGGGCACGTCAGCTACTGCTTCCCATCTTGGATGAAAGAAGCCCACCTTAAAATCAGCAACCTTGCTTTCGAGAACACCCTCCTCATCCCCACCAACGAGGTCGGAATAGTCGTCGTCTAAATTCCCGGGGTCCGCGTGGTCCTCTACAATGCCGTGTATTTCCTCAGAAGGCGGCTTTGCGAGCGGTATTGGGGCTTTGCGGCGGGACTCTTGTTCGGTCTTATCGTGCGCGCGTTCTCCTCAGCCGATGCGCCAGCGTCGGGCTCCGCCGCCGTCTTCTCAAGCGCTTGCAGCTTCGTCAGCGAGATCCCCTCCTCGAAATCGTCATCCCAGTTGTCGGTTTGCTCCTCCGGTGGCTGGAGGGAGAACGACAGTGGGGGAATCTGGATCTTCTCCGCGAGGTTGGGTTTCGGCGCGAGCCCGACGCGACTCTCCACGCGCCGACCGACGTCGAACTCGAGGGCGACGCAGAGATGTCACGCGGAGGTGATGATGACAGACCACTCACGTTCCGCATGGGATGCTTCGAGGGACGCGAAGGCGCTGCCCAAACAAAAGGTCAACTCCAACCGAAGATAAAAGCGATGAGAAATCGCACATTTGAGTGCCTCGTTCCATTCCTGCACTTTCAGCACCGCCTCGTCGTAGTTGTAGTTGCTGAGCGGACGCCGCCCACCCTGTTGCGCACCGGGGCGCGCAGTCCGTTTCGCTGTCCCATCGGCCTCAGACTCCGTCTTGCCGTCAGCCATCTGCCGCCTGGCAGCAACCATCCACGGGTGCTTCAACAGCTTCTTGGCCGATATTCGTAGATTGCAGTCCTTCTGAAGCAATGGTACAGAAAGTCTTTGACAATAGGGGACGCTCCTTCCGGGATAGGCGGACAGTCATCTTGCACGATGCGGAAGAGCGCGGGCATGGGTTCGTAGGTGTGGTACGGCGGGTGGCCCTCGAGAAGCTCTATGACGACGCAGCCGACGGACCAGATGTCTGAGGCGGTGGTGGCACCGGACTGCTCGATGACCTCTGGAGCCATCCAGTACGGGGAGCCGACGACGGCGCCGTCGTTGACGGCGGTGGTGTTGGAGGCGACGCCAAAATCAGCGAGCTTGACGGTGCCGTCCTTGTTGGTGAGTATGTTCGCGCCCTTGATGTCGCGATGGATGACACCCTGGTCGTGTAGATACATGAGCCCCTGGAGGACCTGGGAGATGTACACCGCGACGAGGTTCTCGGGAAACTTGCCGAAGCGCTTCAGAATGTTATGAAGGGAGCCATTTTCACAGAACCTGCGAGAGTGAGAGTCAAGTAATACGGAAAAGCAACGGTTGAACGCACTCTAGAATTATATACAAATATTCTCGCGTCTTGACGAAGCCCTTGTACTTTACGATGTTCGGATGCTGGGAGCGGTCAGAGACGCAAGTGCGAACTCCAAGAACAACGTACATTCAGATTCTCGAGCAGGCGAATCTCGGACTGGAGAAGATGAGATGGGACAGACTTGCAAGCAGGCGGGGTGCGTACCATGATCTCGCCGAGCTCACCCTTTGGAATATTGGTCAATTGGATCTCTTTGACCGCGACCGTCTCTCCCGTGGCCCAATTCAAGGCGCCTTGATGGATTTATGAGCGTTGGAGTGCACTGTAATGGCGAGCACGCACGGTAGACCTGGCCAAAGGCACCCTTGCCAAGCGAATCACCGAGTTGCTAGCAATTCGGAGGATATTTAGGCGTGAGCCACTGGCAAAAAAAGATACGGACATAGTCATTGAGGGAAGCCTTCGGGGTGGACGCGGACCTCGACGGCGGCCTCAGCGGCGTCGACATGGCCGAACGCGTATATGAATATGACTTTGAATGTCT
Source organism: Panellus pusillus (assembly GCA_013387415.1). Lineage (NCBI taxonomy): Eukaryota > Fungi > Basidiomycota > Agaricomycetes > Agaricales > Mycenaceae > Panellus > Panellus pusillus. The sequence continues at coordinate 26,642 of QVIE01002907.1, read as the reverse complement.
TCGCGCCCGCGCTTGTTTGGTCTTTGTTGATGCTTGAAGGCGTCAATGCACATCCGTTTCCATTTCTAAATGTTGCCATTTGTGAATGTTTTACAGGTCCCGTTTTTTATCGTAAACGGTGAACAAACGGTTTGAAAAATCGACTGACCCGGTACTAATCGACTTAGGGCGTCCTCAGTGTGTCAAAGGAGACAAGTTCTTACCTGCTGGCCATTTTTGAACCAAATCACTGGCAAGGCATAATTCGTTGCTGGAGGAGTGCTCCGTCACCCGTACGGTCATATCAGAGTGGCCCATCTACGTCCAGTACACACATTAGACTCAATGCTTTACTTCTAGGTGGTCCCGCCGGAAACCATTTGCAAACGCTTTTAAACAGCTGATAACGTTTATGAAACCATTTCCGTTTAGTATACCAACCTTCCGTAGACGAAAACTAAATGGCCAGCAGCACCTCGATGTCATCACCAGCCAGCCCAGCGCCTTCTGATCCAGCCGGTCTTTTTTATACTTCACGGAATTGATTGTAGGTGCCAATGCCTCTGCACGGCCCGTCCACCTCAACGCCATCCACCTTCTGAGTCACATTCCCATCCGCACCAAACCGAATCAACGTCCCGCCATTCCGCGCGCTCGAATTAAACGCCGGCCACCCAACACTCTGCGCCCATTCTCCGGATCCTTCACAAACGCATGAATATGATCCTGCATCGCCCTGCTAACCTCCACCTCAAATGCCGTCGTCTTCCCGAGGTCAGTCAACAGCCCATACGTGCCGAACACCGTGGGCAGGTCGCTGGCGTGGTACGCCCCGAGCCATTTCAGCGGGTTCAGATTCGGGAACACGCCCGCGCTCTGGTACCGGAACACCGGGATTCCCAGCGCATTGCGCAGCTCGGTTGTATTCGCCGTCGGACAGACCCACGTTGACAGGTCCAGCGCGTATATTGCGGGCTCGTACGGCCCCTCGGTGACGTTGTTGACGGCCACGTGTACAGCGACGCCTCCTCGTTGGCACAGTTGGAGATGATCGCGGGCACCTTGGCTAATTTCCCCGCGGTAGCCCGCGCAGCCGGGTCCGCAAAAACGATCTTCTCGTCTGGTGTGGTGGTAAACGCGAGCGCGGGCTGCGTGCCCTTGTCCCCGTACTGCCCGATGAAGTTCTCGATCATCGCAAAGGGGACAGGCCGCATGCAGTCGATTTCCGCCTCTGGGTCGGATGGGAAGTCGCACCCGAAGTGTTTGGCCACAAACGTGAAGTTGGTCTGCGCTGGGTCTGTGTGGCTAGAGGCTATAAGCGCATCGCCTGAATGCAAAAAGTAGCCGCGCGCGATCGGATCCGTGTAGAACGCATACGCGTGGATGTCCACGCTCAGCGCTCCAGCGACTGACCCCACTGCGTGATCTTGTCGGGTCGCCCCCGAAGCCGGCGATGTTGTCGCGCACCCACTCCAGCGCCATCCGCTGGTCCAAAATCCAAGATTCTGGTCTTCGAGTCCGCGGCATTCGGAATCCGAAGATGTTCAGCCGATAGTTGATCGTCACGACAATGAAATCCTGCGCCCGCTCCACCCAGTCCGTCGGCAGTGCCATTCAATGAAACACCCCCTGTTTGGAACCCTCCGCCTGTCATGAAGAACAGGACAGGCAGCTTCGAATGCGCGGTCGCGTTGGTCGGGTCCAGACAGCGAGGTACAGGCAGTCCTCGGACGTTGCCTCTCCGCTGAGCCCAGAGGTGTGATTCTGGTCGCCATTATAAATCAAATTACCCTTGGCAAGGTACTGATTCCACACTGTCGGTGCCGCCGAAACGAATTGAGGGCACGAAGGGGGAAGTTGTATGCATAATGGTGCGTTGTCGAGTTGGCGAGAGCTACCGGTGGAAGCCAGCGTCGCGAAGTGACCGGAGGCTCAGCAAAGGCGACGGAGCGGAACTGGCGCGTTTTGGGGAATTTGGGTCAATGAGCCCAGTGTAGCTGCCGGTGGAAGTGTTGACGGTGAGACTGCCCGCGCATAGCCTGGCAATGGCCAGGGCCAGAGATAATACTGCAAGCTTCATGTCGTCAGCCCTGTGTGCGTCCACCTCACAGGCATGTTAATATATAAGCTGCTATCGGGTGTTTCGTATTCCGCAAAATGAGCACCTGATAGAGCAGCTGGACATGGAAAATAGTTGAACCAGCGGACGCCTACTCCTCGCGATCCATTTTAGGACGTAGATGATCGACGCAAATCAGATCACCGGCCCGCATGCTGCTCTCAACGCTCGTATCTCTGATTCTGCCCGTGGCTCGTGCGCACATACACGGCGACTACTTTGAGGTGTCTCAAACGCGGCTTGCATGGCCTGATACTCTCCAGAGTGAATTCGACGGTACACCAGCTCCGCCGCTGGAAATCCAACCACTCGTCGTCTCGGGGCCATCCAGGAACCGCGTCGATCTTGTCTTCTTTTCCGATGGCTGTATGGTCTCTATACGACTCAGCCAACGCAATTCACATCCTGTTAGACCTCCAGAAGAGAAAGAGAAATTCATCGAAGACGCGACGCGTCTTGCGCACGATATCTCCGGGAACCAGACGTTCAATACCGTCAAACCTCTGATGAACTTTGGGCCGCGTTTACGCCTAGCAAAGAGGTGAATTCATTCACTCCTCCGAGTCTATCACGCTAAAACGCGTCAGAGCGGCGTCGGAGTCGGCGGGAAGCCCAAAGAGTGAGATCATTCAGTTTCGACAAGCAAGAGCCAGCCTATTGTTTCATAAAAGCACACCGTTTGGACTGTATCGTGACGGCACAGAGCTTCGAGGTGTTTACTACGCAAAGCCCGAGGTAGCTGGGGCTGCCTGCTCATCCCTCGGTGACCAGTGCGACTACCCGATCCTACTAGGTTCTTTCTCGAAATCAACCACATTTCGGTGTATTGAGCAACCATTTCCCAGGAAACGATCCATTGTATGGAGGTGTGCACCTCTGCTCTTGTTCTTCAGCTAGGAAAAAACTATCTATTCTCCTTCGAGGCCTTGGAGGACGATTCACGTAATGAGGTTCCTCTGCACAAACCCACTCATTCACCACATCTCAACAGAGTGATCACCCCTTCTCTTGCGAATGGCGCTCTTATCTTGCGGCACGAGCTCGGCCATTCTATCATTAAAGTTGGCGAAGGTAAAAACACTCAACAGTGCGCACGCCATTAATGAACTTTCCACTAGAATACGACGGCGGCTACGCTTACTTTGGGCCAACGCTTACGACAACGTCTCCGAACCCGTTCCATGGAAGCAATGGCTCACTGACCCCACTAACGTACGCATCGAGCGCTCCGTGATGCCGATGCAAGACTACGCTTGGACCCTACTCAACACAACGACGCCGTGGTCCGTCACCTTCGAATCCTCCGGCACCTTCGCGCGCCATCTCGTCCGCTTCTCCGTGTCGGGGCTTCCCGCAAAAACCGATCTTAAGGTGGACCTCGACGGCATCGACCTCGATTGGGAACCACGCTACAACATCGGGCTCGACCGCTGGCATTACGACGTCTATCGCGATGGGGGTCTCAGCGGTGGACTCCACACCCTCACCTTCACGCTTCTCAACGGCGCTCGGGAGCCCGCCGCTCAGATGTGCAACGCCGAGATCCTTGAATTCGGCGATAAGAGCGAGTTCGTATCAACACCGGGCCATTACTCCCTCTACCCAACGTACGTTTGTCGCTTCGAAGACCCCGCATGGAACTGATCAATCCCGCCAGGTACTCGATCGACAACGTGACCACGTACCGCCCGACCAACGAGGACTGTCTCATGCGCATCGTCACGACGCCCAACTTCTGCAAAGCCTGTCTCGAGGGCCTGTGGCTCAAGCTCCTGCGCGACGTCGACCTCATAGACACCATCGGGGAGTCGTGCGGCCCCTCAAACTCCATCCTCACTCTCCAGCTCGTGCCCCTCGCGCAATTCCGCACCACGGCCATCGCAGAGCTCGACGAGAGCTACACCGTCACCTGGTCGAAGGACGGCACGGTCCTCAGCGAATTGACCAACAAAACGCAGGTAGACGTCGCGCCGGGAGCGTATGCTGTCCGCGTCAAGTACACCACCAACGAAGTCAGAGTGGATCCTGACAACCTCTTATCCGCGTATAGAGAATACACGGTCTCCGACAGCTGCAGCACGGCCGGCCCAAGTGTGAAAACTCATTAAATGCGGGGCGATAGAGTTACCTATGATACAAATGAGACAATGATGTATAGGGAAAGAAACGAAAGGAATGTGCGATATGTATAATGATGTCGAAAGGGTTCGTAATGAGCGTCGATGCAAGCCAATAAATAGAACTTGGCAGCAAAAAAACTAGGGTGGAGAAGAAAGTAGAACCCAGAGAAACCAGATCACATAACAACGCATTTGCAGCACCCGGCGCCCCCATCGTCTTCCGGCGGAGGCTGCGGAGTGGCCCCGTACTTCAACTTGGCTGCCTCGAGATCGATGTTGACCACATTCGCGTCCGGCCCGTTGCGATACTCCGCATACGGTGTCGGACTGGGCTGCAGCTCCGGCCTGGCAGACGGCGGGGCTTTTGATTGTGGACCAACAGGCTGCCGCTCGTGCTCCGTCGGCGGTACAGCGGATTGCCAAACATCCCGCCCTCTTCCTCGCCCTCCGCGATCCTCTCCACAGGGCGTCCGAATTCGTCCATCTGGATATCGCCCTCGCGTGGTGGCCGGTATTTGAGTGGTCCCACCCGAACGTGCCAGGTGCCTGTACTGGTCAGCCAAGGGAGCTGGCATCGTATAGAGGGAAGACGAACCGGTGCCACAGGCTCCTCCACCTTCTTCGGTTTTGGGCTCCCATCAGCCTGTTTGTATAGCCCGTCGAGCCCCTTCTTCCTCGCAACGACAGGCAAACGACCTGAGTGCCGTCAGTGAGGACATGGAAAGAGAATTTAGAACGGAACGCACGTCGTCCCAGCGCCCAGTGGGCGGCGCGATGGGCTGTGTCCAAGAAGGAATGGCGTCCGCCATATCCTCGTCGTCGCCGGAGAGGGATAGTACGCTACGCTACGCCGGTCTTTGTCGTTCGCCGCGGGAGTGGCTTGGGCTTTGGTCTAGCTCTGGTCGCTGATGCGGCGCGCGGCTTCTTCGACGCGGAGGAGGACGCAGCTGGCGGTGAAGCAGTCGCCGCACGTTTGGGGTTATGTAGCTGCCGGGACGTCTGCGAGAGGGACGAGACGAGGCAGGAAAGGTGGGTGGTTCGCTCATGCCACGATGCAACGGCTGCGGCGTTGCAGCATTACGCGCCTCCTGCTGGCGAGATGGCGTCCGTTGTTTGTTGTGTGGGAGTAGGAGTCTGATATCGGCGATCCTGTGCAGATGATATAGAGTGTTGTTGATAGTAATAGTCGCTATCCGACATCTCGGCGTCCACATCCGTGAGCGGGCCCTCATCGAGGACCTGCTCAACATTACCGACATGATCCTCATCGAAATACAGGCTCTCCCGATGCTGTGCCTCGATCCCTGCCGCACTATCCGACCGCTTCCGCCATCGAGGAGTGGAAGGCTCTGCATCGCGGGACGCGGCCAGCGCCTGCTTCTGCCTGAGTGTGTGGCCGTAGTTTGCGATCTCCAGCATCTCCTGGCGCTTGCCCAGCTTGAGTTCTCCTACTCCACATTGCGAGAGACTTCGCCTCGATACAGTGCTCAAATGGTCTCTCCTCGGAGTCGTTCGACGGGCGAGGGGGAGCTTCATCATGCGAGTTGGCCGACTCCGGGCCTGGCATAAACGGCGCGGTTCATTGAGAAGGCCCGAAGTCTGCTTCATGGGTATATGGATCGTGTCCTGTGAGGGCTTATTCGAGAGCTTTGCCGGCGCGAGCAAACCGTCGTTGAACTGAGGGGAGTCTACGCGGTGTCCGTTGCTGCCGTTGATACTCCCGGAACGACCTCGGGCAGCCTTTGGAATTCGAGTGGGTCTCGGTTCCGAGTACTGGGCGCGTGAGGAGATATCGGGGTGCGGTTGCGGGCTGAAGCAGATATTTCAGACAGCTTGGGGCTCGAATAAGTCCTAGCACGCGTTGAGGAGCTCGGGTTTGATATCCGCGGAGGGTCGTGGCGGTCAGAAGAGGCGTGCTGCTGGCTGTAGGATGGCCGAGGCTGGTGGACACCTTCGGAGTCTTCCAGCGAAGATATGGATACCGCTGCAGAGATGCGCTTGGTTAGAATCCGACTCTCGCCTTCTAATCCTTTTACAAAGGTCAGAAAAAGCGGAGACGTGGAAAATGATAAGCACTTTTGCGCAACGCAGGGACGACCTGATCTTCCAAGACGGTGGCCCCGGGTGATGCGCTGACTGGGTGAGAGCCATAACGGCAGAGAAGAGAGAAACAAGTCAAGCCGGCGGCAGTGCGATGGGCCAGCCTGAACACTCAAGAAAGAGAAACGAGTATATGGCTTCTGATGGTGGCAGAACGGCAGAGCCTTAATGTATCACGGTCACACACAACGTTCACCACAGAAACCCAGAAGAGTCACATCGGTCATTTTGTAACCAGACCAGCGTTTAAACTCGCGCAGCGAAGACCAGAAGGACTCCTTGAAATCTGGCAATAAAATTTGTGTCTCTCGCAAGTATTCCAATACAGTTCCTTGATCATGATTTGGTTCAAGTAAAGCAACACTGCAGCAAACAAGAGACAACGTGCCTCGCTTGTTGCAACCATGCCCACACATTGCATTCCAACGGGTCTTATTTCGAGCCAATTTTACCTTGAACTGCCGACGACTCATGATCAAGGTAGCGGCCCGATTTCGTACCTCGGGGCGGCGCCTCCGTTAGCGTTTTAAGACGTTACAGATGACGAACGTTTCCATAAGATCTGCTCATGCCGTCTCTCTCGCATATCGTCTTCGTCGCGGCAACTACGCTAATCCTTAACGGGCGTGACGCTCAGGCGCTTTCTCCCCACTTCATTCAATGCCAGATACAAAAACCCGCACACTTGTCTCCCCTTACAGGTTGCCCCGCTGGAACCATCTTCGTTTCACAAAATACTAGCGATCCACACGCGCATTTTAACAGCGTCCAAGCAGCCGTAGAATCCCTCCAGTAGGTCCTGAGTTTCCTGTCTTCACCCAAAGCTCAGCGATAGCTCACAAACCGGGCGGCCACAATACTCGTTGCGGAAGGTTCTTACCAAGAAACAGTCAATGTATCGCGCACAGGGCCTCTCACTCTCTTAGTACACTTCAGCAAAGCTATTTACTCACCGGCACTGACCCTCAATATTAGGGTCAACTTCCCTCCACCGCCGTCGCGTTAGCCCAGCCCTTCGCCAACGCGTCATCCCCAAACCTCAACCTGGTTCAAATTTGGAACACCAATTTCGTAATGACGGGCCAAGACGACGCCTCGTCGGCGGTGCTCACAGTAGCGCCTAATTTAGCCGGCTCGCTTATCGGCGCTGGAACCGACGGCGCCCCATTGCAACCCGACTTTGGCAACCCCGATTTCAAGGCGTATAATATCGACTTTCAAAACCGCGCTGTGGGTTTTCGTCGTCAACGAAATGCGCGCGTGCCTTGCTGATTGCAAGGAATGTCTAGGCGAATTTCGCTATATCGCAAGCACTGGTGACAGACATTTCCTACGCCAATGCCTCTTTCTACGGTTGCGCGTTTGCCAGCTTCCAAGATACATGGTACACTGGGCGCAATGCAAGCACTTACGTCGTCGACAGCGTCATTTTCGGGCAGACCGATTGTGAGTGTCGGCCGCGGCGACCAGCAGCCGCTCCAATTTTTGAGTTTCTTCGACTACCGTCGACTTAGCGAATACTTTCCAGATCTTTTCGGTTTCGGAACAGCGTACGTACGTACCGATCCTCCTCGATTGAGTATGCAATTTCTTGTAGGTGGTTCCAAAATGTCATCTTAGCAAACCGGGCTTGCGGGGGCGGTATATCCGCATGGAAAGGCTCCAACCAGACTTTTGCGCCGGGGAACCGCTATGGCGCATATATAGCTTCGTCACAAATTATGCGCGTACGTCGCGGTTTCGGATCCTCTCCCGCGGCGATTCACCGTATTCGAAATCTAGTCGCCTGATGCCAATGCGACGACCGTGACGGACGGTCGCTGCTTCCTGGGCCGCCCTTGGAACGATCTCGCGACGACGGTATATCTCAGTAATTTCATGGATGCGAGTATCGAGCCCGTCGGGTTCGAGCCGTTTGACAGCGCCAGGTATTGTTCATCGCTGCAACTCAAACGGTTGTGGCAAAACAATACATATATCTAGACCGACGATCATGAACACCACCTTCTACGCGGAGTTCAACTCAACAGGTAAATGTCCGACTGCACAAACATCCTCTCATCTCTCTGCCCAGGTCCCGGAGGCAACACATCCGAACGTGTCGCCATCGAGCACCTCCTCACGCCGACCGAAGCGCAGAACTTCACCATCGACAAAGTCTTCCTCGAACATCCAAAATGGATCGACTTCGATTATCTATTCTGATCAAGTTCGATAAGATAGTATCAAACGAACGGTGTACATGTAAAAACAAAACGAGCGTCGGAGCAGTTGGAATAGGCTTACAAACAACATTGCGATCCGTAACGTGAGGTTGAAATCCACCCCATCGGTGTGATGAATGATACCTGCCTACAAGAAAGGAAGGGGCATTTACATAGAGTTAATTTACTGCGCAAATGCTAAGGAATCATCTTCGCGAGCGCTTCTGAAGTCCGAAATATTTGAAACCAAGTCTTCGCCGCTAGTTTCACGCTTCTGCCACGGTCGGTCAGGCTGGGAGGGCACTGAAATGAAAGGATTGATGTGCCATACCTGCGTCGGACTGTAGTGCGAGGGTGAGACGTGCGTACTGATTTGAGTTTGTACGAATATCTGATCCGCCTTGAAGTTATTGGATCTCGGTGACAGTTCCATGTTGGTCGTGCGCTGCTAGAACCAATATGAACTGATGGATGGGGGTAGCTTACTACGCGACTCACCGTGACCCGAGAGCCTCGCCCGTTACGATTGAACGAATAGACCTCTTGGCTACCTTGGTCGCGCACCCGATACTCGTTGATAGAGTTCAAGGTATACATGAGGCTGATCACATAGACTTTCCCTAACCTGCATCCGATGTACTCACTCAAAGGCTTCGAGAATTCAAGAAAAAACAGAACGGACGCTATGTTCACGAAAAGATGCCCTGCAGCGACTTCAAAACACGCAGATGAAGCAGGAAGCGCAAAAAGCTTACAGAGCAGTTTTGGACCCAACGTTTGCGTCAATATCAGGTCGATCATGGCCAGGAGCTGTGCACGACCGTTGAATCGGCAAGTTGAAAGTGCAAATGCAAAGGTTCCCACCGTAGGGGCACGGCAGACTCAAAAACAAGCCGTAGTAGTCGGTTGATCATCTGTGTTGTCCTTGGAGGAATTTTAGTGGTGTGCATGACGATTAATTGGCCAACCTTTCGAGGCCTGAGTTGCGTCTTTGTAACGAAAATATTGTACCGCTCGTGATTAACAGGTCGGCAATGAATACCCCAACAAGATGAACCTAGCAAAAATGATTACATGGGGTAGGTTTCCGACGCACTGCAAATACATACCAGAAGCCACATGACTTTCGCTTTTGCGTTACCAAAGACGATGTTTGCGAGCTGAACTAATGCGTAAATCCAGTCATCTGCCAACATCACACAGAAAACACACCGAAAGGCAAACGCCCGCCAAACCTAGACACATAGCAGCGACAATTGGCACACAATACAACCAGTTGCGCGAAAGCATATAAAATCTACCATCCGAAAGCGTTAAGCAAACGAGAGAAAAGCAAAGGTCTCTGCACGATGCACCTCAAGCAGAAGAAAGACTGGACTGTCGTTCCAATGAGACCGGTCTATATTCCTGGTAATCGGATTCATGCTGGAAGTACGTGGAGCTAGGCCTACCATCAACGGCAAGCTAACTTGCCACCATGCCTTCGCTACGAGTGTCCTGGCGACGTCTGATTACTTATATCAGACAACGAAAACCTCCCATGCACCAAGACCGACCTGGATTGGCATACTGAATCACATTCTGGACCCACACGACTGCGATAATCTGAGCTGTCTGTACACACGTACGATAAACATCTACTCTCGGGAAATAGACGGACGGCTTACCTTGAGCATGGACAAGAACAGGACAGCAACGACGAGCCACCGATAATACTGATGCATGACGGTGGTGGACCTGCCGCTTGTCCGGTAAAATGTGAGGGTTTGGCAGAAAATTACGCCTAACAGGCCAGTCAACGTTCCTTGTTTTAGGCCCAGTGACGATATTTCTGACCCATGAGAATGCAATCTAAGAAGCCCCCCAGGACCTGCGCGAATGAATACTTTCCAGAGAGTGTGCCAATGAACATCGCCTACCCAAGGACCTAGCGAGGTCGTTCGCGTGTCGACAAAGACAGCGGAGGCTGGCGAGAGCTGGATAACGGAGGCCATCTCACAGGCCGGGTGCTAACACATGGGGTCTCAATTTAAAGGTTTGTAACCTATCATCAGTACAATGGGGCTAGTACTGGCCGAGTGAGAAGGATGCGGTGTGAAAAATAGAAAGACTTCTCACAGTAGCGCTTTTGATAGCGAGTCCTATCACGAGTTGTATTTGTTTCGGCGTCCTCACGAAGTTCAACTACCACTCAAACGATCATGCGCCGCTGTTCGGTGTTCCCGATTTCTCTGAGATCTGTCCAAAAGAACTCTTTATGTACACACGGCCTGGGCTTCAAAGTGCCATGCTTCTGCTGACAAGTATAGTAGCGCGCACTTGTAGCGCACTTGTCCTCATTCCACCCGCGTCCCCCAGCGTCCCGCCCTCCTCATGTCTAGTGCCTCCGCTGATCTCGCAGCCAGCTCCACTGGCAAGGACTTCAAAACTGAGTCGCGTGAGTACCCACGGGGACTGTATTCGGTGCTTCCCAAGTTCCCACATCCTTTTTTCCGGTCCCAGAGATGGCTCCGAGTCTGCACAAAGAGGACGTCGAATCGAGCCTGGCAGAGGGAACTAAGTTGGACAGTCACGGCCTCCCCCTCGTCCCTCAACCTTCCGCGGATCCGTCGGACCCACTGAACTTTCCTCAGTGGCTGAAAATCGCGATATTGCTCCAGGTCAGCTTTCTCGTGGGCCTCGGACCACTGAACCAGGCCGTAATCAATCCGGGTTAGCGCTATTCGTGTTCGTACCAGCATTTCGGAAAATCTCATTCGTCCCAGCCTACGTTCCCCTCGCCGCTCACTTTCACAAGACGACGGTCGTAGCCAGGTCAGCAGACTGCGGCTCAAATGAGCACCCATATTGATTGTTCTCTTGCTCCAGCTATCAGACTACGGTTCATAGGCCTTTCCTCGGCCAGATGTTTGTGTACTTACGTATCTTCTCAGATCGCCATCGCCTTTGTGGGCGTCGGCGCGTTCCTCTGGGTGCCGCTCGCCAATACCTATGGTCGTCGCCCTGTTCTACTTTTTACCGCTTTACTGTCTGCCGCCTCGTCCATTGCTTCAGGCGAAGCGCGGACATGGTCCCAGCTCATCGGCACACGAGTAAGTCAAAAACGACCGGCTGAGAGAACGAACGCTCAAAACAACGCGTCAGGTTCTCAATGGCATCGCGACTGCTTCCTTCTTTACTGTCGGAGCGGGCATGGTTTCCGATACCTTCTTCCTCCACGAGAAGGGTCGCGCCATGGGTGTTTTCACCGTATTCCTGACTAACTCAGCACACGTTGCACCCATTCCCGGGGGCTTCCTGGCCCAGTTCGTAAACTATCGCTGGTATGCTTTCCGTTCTGATCTCAAACGTGTAGCGATTGACTTTTTGCCCGAGGTGCTACTACCTTGTAGGTCTCTTCTTTGATTGCAAACAGGCCGCCGACGATTCTTTCGTAGCCTGCTATTCTCGACCTGACCATGTTCTTCATGATGTTATTCTGCCTTCCCGAGACGCTATACGTTAGGGGTTCCACTCCAGTCGTAACCAGCAGGCCGCTCCTTCGGAGAATGGGCCTCTGGAACCTCCGTCCCGCAGAGAAGCACCTCAGACTTTCCGATTTCCTGAAACCTTTCATCATGTACATTTATGCCTACCTCCCCTCTTTTTCCTTATACTGACTCGCTGGTGCCTAGGTTCATATATCCGACCGTCTTCCTTTCTGCGTTCTATTACTCGATTACCTTTGGTTTCAGCTCCATCCTGCCGGCCGTCACCTCCGCGACTCTCTTTCACTTGAAGCACAACTTCACCACCTCGCAGACCGGTTTAGCACTCGGTTTCGGCACGTTGATCGGTTCAAGTCTCGGCGAGTTACTTGGTGGCATAGTCATCGACCGAACTATGTACTTGAGCCGCAAGGGGAAAGAGGGAGGCGAGGCCGTTCCTGAGGTCAGATTATCGGGCATCTGGGTGGGTGCTATACTCCAGCCGGTATGGGTTCCGATGCACAGCTCGAGTGAACGTGGCTCAAATATGTACTCACACAGATCGGCCTCCTCATCTGGGGATTTTCTTGGCAATACAAGAGTGTGTACAAGTACCTTCAATTTCATCGTGAATTTTCTCAACGTTTTTCAGCGCACTGGATAGGCCCGACTCTTGGGTTCACCGTCATGTGCTTCGCTATACAGTGCGTTCCCTCTGCGAACCACGCCAAGTAATGGTACCGACGAAACTGCTTCCAGGATCATCAGCACCGTACTCTACAGCTACTGCGCCGACAGTAAGTCTCAACCCTTTCTTCGCTTTCACCGTCGTTCATCCATTCCTCAGGCTACAAACCCCAGACGTCTGAAGTCGCACAAGTCTTTAATTTTGGTCGCCAGACCTTTGGAATGACTTTTGGGTTCTGGGCCATGTGAGTATTGACGTTATCTTTATTTCCCTCGTGCTAAGCGACCAATTCTTCCAGTCCTATGGGAACAAAGATAGGCTATCAGTTCATGGGCCTTACGCTCGCTCTCCTGAGCCTTGTCGCTTTCATTCCCATCGTCTTGCTCATGTACAAGGGCGAAGCGATGCGCAAAAAGATGGGTGCGCCAAACTTCAACGACAAAATGTAGTTCCTCTGCGTCTTTTTCGATAGCGAGTTGATATTCATTGGCGATAATTTTATTTCATCATGCGCGAGCAGGAGTTGAACCGAGGCCAACATTTGTCTGTTGCGACCGTACTGTACTGTCTCGCTGCTAACAAAGACCTGTCCGATTATCATGTGAAGGCGAGTTGACTGCACATTGGAGTGGGCGTGAACTCTCACAGGCATCGTCATTCGAACTGATTTGGTCAGCCATGGCAGTTACCGGTAAAAGTGAGCCAGCCGTGGATACCTTCACTCGACGAAACTTGGATTCCGTGCGAGGCCGCGGCAAATTTCCGCGGCACGGGCTCTATATAAACAGGTCTGTCCGCGGCGGCGCTTGGTGATGCTCCGAGGTCAAGAGGGGAAGCGTCGGTTGAAATTAGGACGAACTGGTATTCTGTCATGAGTTTCAGGGGACTTCCGAGCTCACAAGCTCCCGATATTCCCAGATACATGCTGCGCGATAAAATAGGGACATCTTCTCGGGTTCAAGTCAACGGATGGATTAATGAGGCGGTACTGAGTGATGGGGTAATTGAACTCTAAGTATCTGGGTTCAAGTTGAGGGCGCCAAATCCGTCATTGGACTGATGAAAAAATTTAGACCTAGTCGCGGGAGTTGAACAGTTAGCGATACGGCTTCCACAACCAATCAACTCACTCGGTCCTGCGAACATTGACATGGGTGTGAGCTCTTACAAACCTCACAGGCAACACCGCAACTACTGCCGATGATAAGTGAGCCGAGCGTTAAATACGTTCAATTGAATTACTCGCGGAAACACTGTTCGAGTATCACTCCTAGAAGATTCCATTGTGATTCTGCGACAAAGTCCCTCGGCGCGAGGACGCAAATAGTGATTAAATGTGCTCGAATCTTGTCCCGTCTCCTGTTTCCCGTTTCCCGTCTCTTGATCTGATACGAACTTGATCCGAGGCAGATAAAAAAAGAAGGGAAACGGTGAGACAGGACAAGGATTTGAGCACCGCTGGTCGAGTATACAGAAGATTCCATTGTGATTCTGCGGCAAACCCGGCGCCAGCACGCAGATAGTGACATTCACAGCTTACCTGGCTTCGAGCGATGTTCTTGGGGCGGTAGCACTGTTGAAAGCAGGCTATGGAGCAGAAGTACCAAGTCAAGCATACATGGCACTGAGAGATGGCGTTCGTATCCCTGAAGCTCTGTTTCGCCGCCGACTGTCGCAGTAGCATGGGAGATCTGAGATGAATAGAGAGCAAGAGAATCCCCCGGTGGCAACGGCGCCCTTCCACCGCTCACTGCAACCGGCAAGTGTGCAGAGGTTCTCAAATCTGTACCTTATGGCGGCGGCGTATCAGATATGATTAATATTGACGCCGACAGGGCTCTACATCCCACGCTTTGGCCAGGATGGTTCGAGATGCGGTGCTTCGTTCCAACATTTTTGCCAACATTGCGTCTTTGAACGAGGATACGCACGAGCTAGGGCATACTGAAGGCGTTGCAGTGGTTGGGGCCCGGGCCCCACGGGCGGCAAACAGAGGCAAACCCAAGTCGAACACGATCACGGGTTTCCTTTCACCAGCATGGCCACGGTGGGCTCTGTAACCCGTCAGATCGCAAATCTCGAGATATCTACATCTTCCTCTTCGTCCTCCTTCAGGCCTACCCACAATAAACAGTCCAGCCAGACAAATGTCGCCAAGCTCCTCACAAAATTCGCTGCACCTAATACGCACCCGAGCCAGCCCAACCTGCCACCCCACCGCCTTCTCGTAGCGACAGCACGCAGCAGCAGCCGGTGCTCGATATTGGACGCTATGACGGCGGACTAGAAATTGAGAATGAGAAGCGGGGAGACCTTGTATCGGGCGACGCAGCCGCGGAGCTCGCCCTCGATTCCAGCTTGTCTCGGTGAGACTGTCCGGAGTGTCTGCCGTCTAGTATCTCATCCCTTTATGCAGGATGTACCCCACGCAAGAGTGGTCTCTCCACTCATTCGACATGGGCCGGCCACTTGGGAAAGGTGCGAGCGTCCTGACCTCTCATGGGTCACTACTGACTAATGACATAGGCAAATTCGGCCGGGTCTACATGGTTCGCACAAAGACGAGTCCAAAGTACATTCTTGCTCTCAAGACTCTCTACAAATCCGAGCTCGTTGATAACAAAGTCGAGAAGCAGACGCGTCGGGAGATTGAGATTCAGCAAAATCTCCGCCACCCCCACATCCTGCGTCTCTACGGCTACTTCCACGATGAGAAGCGGATCTTTCTCATGATCGAGTTCGCCGGCAAGGGCGAGCTGTACAAGCAGCTCAGCAAGTACGGCAGCTTCACCGAGAAGCGTAGTGCGCGGTACATCGATCAGATGGCCGACGCGCTCATATACCTCCACGGCAAGCACGTCATCCACCGCGATATCAAGCCTGAGAATCTGCTGCTCGGCATCAACGGTGAGCTCAAGATTGGGGACTTTGGGTGGTCCGTGCACGCGCCTGGACTGCGCCGCATGACGCTGTGCGGTACCCTCGACTACCTCCCGCCGGAGATGGTTGAGGGGAAGGAGCACAACGAGAAGGTCGACTACTGGCCCTCGGCGTTCTCACGTACGAGTTTATGGTCGGCGCACCTCCTTTTGAGGACCGCACCAGCGTCCCTAGTGCGTTGTCATGGCGGTCATCCTGCGTCCTATAGGTGCTGACCAGACTCCAACAGACACGTACCGGAGGATCCGCAAGGTCGACCTCAAGTTCCCGTCTTCAGTCTCGGCCGAAGCTAAGGATCTTATCACCAAGGTGCGTCTGAGTGCAGTTTGCCTGAGCAAGCGAAACTGACTGCGTGTAAACGCCACAGCTTTTGCAGTACGACCCACGACAGCGGCTCGCGCTCACGGAGGTGCTGCGGCATCCGTGGATCGTCAAATATCGGCCGAAAGGGACGGTGCGTGAGGGCGGAAGTGGTGTCTGAGGAGGGGGATCGAGCAGACTTGCATCCATCCATTTGTATTTCTTCTTGCATACATGTTTTTGCATTCATTCGCATGGACTCGAATATAATCTATGGTCTGAAATCGCTCGTGTTACAAATGCGGTAACTACGTAAGCGTCGCGGTCGCCACGAACTTTCGCTTTGACCATCATGAGCTTCCAGGATATCGAGGCGGGAGCCGACCATCCAACCCGCTCACAAATGTCTCTGAAACCCCAGTCCCGCGAGGATGCTGCCTTCTTGGAGCTGCAGTCGTCCCTCTCGCTCCAGGTCTTCAAGATGAACGCGAACGTTCAGGGAATCCTCAAGCTTGTCGACCAACTTGGCACTGCTAAAGACTCAGCAACTCTCCGGAAGAGCCTGTGCGTCTCTAGCTTTCGGTGTTGCACAGAGACTCACGAACGACCGTCCCGTAGACATGACTTGACGGATGCAACGCGTGCCATGGCAAAGAGAGGCTCAGATGATTTGAAGAAACTATCCGCGTTGCAGACGCACCTGGTGCGTGGACGCTCGACCATTGTCCGACTATCGTAACGTACTTGCTGTAGCCAAATCAGAAGACGGCGCTACAGAAGACGTCTCACGACCTCGAAATGTCGCTCGTCGCGTTCCAGCGTGCGCAGCAGGTCAGCGCAGAACGTCAGCGTACCGTTGTACAGGGTGTACGTCTGGCCGTTGACGACGCTCCGTAAGTAGCACCGAATCCACTCCTCGAGCAACCAGCCCCAACGTCCACTCCTGTAGGCCTCCGGAGGACGACGCCGACGCCGCGCCGGAGCAGCGACAAGCCAGATATTGCAGCAGCAGCTCTCTCCTCATGAACTAGCGTACCAGGAGTCTCTCATTCAGGAGCGCGAGCAGGAGATTCGCGAAATCGAGACCGGCATCCACGAGCTCGCGGAAATCTTCCACGACCTCGGCACCCTAGTCCACCAGCAGGGCGGGATGCTCGGTACGTTGTGCTCTCCTTTTGTTTGCCTGCTCGCTCAAGAGATGTAGACAACATCGAGTCAAACATATCGTCCGTCGCCGTCGACGTCGAGAGCGGCGCAGACGAGCTGCGTACCGCGTCTGAGTACCAGCGCAAGGCCGGACGGCGTGCCGCATGCCTCATGATCGTCCTCGTCATTGTCGCCGCTGTTGTACTACTTGCGGTGCGCCCTGTTCCTCCTCGAGATTTTTTTTCGCTCATATGGGTGCAGATTCTCTCATGATATTTCATATACATATCCTTTGACAATTCAATGACTAATTCTGGACCCTCACGCACACGCTCCCTTTTCCTGTTTAGCATTCACCTATAGTTGGATCATAGTCGTTGTTTGACCTCCTCTCCGAGGCTCTCGTTCAGAATGCGGCGTCACATTTTCGCAATGAATCAACAGCTGCACTTCCGAGAAATCATCCGCGTGAGAGGTTTCCGGTCGTCATGTGTTGCACGCCAGAAAAAAGCGCGACCACGTGGTGCCCCCGGCCCTCTGAGAAGTGGAGCGCGGTCCGCTTCGCGGTCTTATACGCGGTCCGCCGCGCATTCTTATATATGGTATTGCTCGTCAATGCTTCCAACAACATGCGTTTCGTCCTTCTACCCCTTTTGTTAACCCTGACCGCTGGTGCCGCGCGGATGCATCCTAGCCCACATGCTAGCTGCACGCTCACCGCAGCGGGCAAGGGCAAGGATGACGCGCCGGCGTTCATCTCCGCCATGCAGGCGTGCAGCACCGTCATTGTCCCTTCGGGCACGACACTAAACATCTCCACGCGCCTCAATACGACCGGGCTCTCGAATAAGCACCTCGTCGGTTTCCCCTCGTTTTTTTGCTTCAAATGGCTCAATGCGCTGCAGAGTCTGAGGGGGACGATACGTTTTAATCCCGACATTCCGTATTGGTCTTCAAACGGTTTCCCCTTCACTTTCCAAACACAGATCACCTTCTGGATCCTCGGCGGCACGAATCTTCTCATTGACGGAGGTGGAACCCTCGACGGCGCCGGTCAGGTAAGTGTACTCTTTACCTTCCGTGTCCTATTGACATGATTGTACATGTTAAGGCGTGGTACGATGCCTTCGCCTCCAACTCCTCTCTCCTCCGTCCGATCACCTTGACGCTATTCCAAGCAACCAATGTCATCGTGGAAAACATCCATATGATCAACAGCCCCGAGTGGTTCAACTTTGTCAACGAAGGGAAAAATGTCGTCTTCAACAATGTGACATTCAACGCTGCCTCGACGTCGTCCAACGGCGCGGCGAATACCGACGGCTGGGACATCTACAGGTCTGACCAGGTCACCATTAAGAACAGCGTGATCAACAACGGAGACGACTGCGTGAGCTTCAAACCTAGTGCGCATTAGCGCTGCATGTTTTCTTGGGAGACGGGCTCACGCGAATGTTACAAGATACCACCAACACCGTCGTCACGAATCTGAACTGTACGGGTTCACAGTACGTGCCTTTTCTATCACAAAATGTTGGGTCGGTTGACATTTTGGCAGTGGTATCTCGGTTGGGTACGTGACTGCTCTCTACACATTTCCATGAGAGTTTATCTCCTCCAGCTCCCTCGGCCAATTTCCCGGAGTCTTCGATATTGTGGAGAATGTTACTGCCACGTCCGTAGCTCCCCGTCTCCCCTGGATCTCATATTGACATTCATTCTTTGCTAGGAACATCCGCATGAGCAACGCCCAGAATGGTGCGCGTATTAAAGCTTTCGCGGGCTCTGGTGTAGGAAGCGGAAGCGTCAAAAATATCGTCTTCAGCGGCTTCATCGAGAGCGCAGTCGACAACCCGGTGATCATTGACCAATGCTACGAGACCTCCGCCGCCGACGTAAGCGCCTCTCATCCTTCATCCATGATGCAGTTCCTACTCACTAGAACGCAGTGTGAAGCTTTCCCATCGAACGTCTTCATCGAAGACGTCACTTTCAACATGTCGGTCTAGCTATCTTGTTTCTTTCTCTCGCTAATGGACATGGCTCAGGATCTCTGGTACTTCAACTGGCTCGACCGTCGCTAGTCTTGAGTGCTCCCCCGACTCACGTTGTAGCAACATCATTGTCGACAACTTCAACCTCAAGTGTGTTCTCTGCTTATCGTATTGCTGGCGATTGACCGCTCCCTAGGCCCCCCTCTGGGACAGCCGGATACGTCTGCCAAAACGTGAACTTGACAGGCAGTGCTGCCTCTCTGTTCCCGGAATGCACAGTGACATAGTACAGCTGGTGGCGACTCTACTGGAGTCTGTGCCTGTTTGTTGTGAACATTAAAAATCACTACTTCCACGAAGTCCAAAACTGTATTAAGTACAATGTAAATAACATGCTTTTTAATTCTTCATCGAGTCCTTGATTTGTTCTACCCATCACTTTCTAGCCAGATCCCGTGCAAAGTGGAAGAAATCTACGCTCGACCCGTTCACGCCGTATTTGTAGATCTGCTTGCCTGTTAATTTTGCTCCTTCATCCGAAATAAAAGAAATCTCACGAAATGTGACGCGACCCAGCTCGAGAACAGCGCGCGCTGGTATGGTTCAGGCAGGCGCTTGAGAAGCGTCTGGAGCCCGATTTTATTGACGAGCGTTGCGGGGATCGCGCGCCCAATAACGCCTTCCCGACTCGGAATGTCTTCAAACAGATCCGATTCTTCAAGCTCCGCCTGCAGGTTGTTAAGCGTGGTGCTAAGCTCATCCGAGATGGCCGTGCGCGACTTGGCGCCACCGCAACGGGTGTGCTCGCGCCAGATACACTGGAATTCCATAGCCGCATTCTCCGTAATCTTGGCTTGTACGTCCTTCACGTAGCTCTGATAAAACTCGCTGGGCTTTCCATCCTTGAAGATCATGAGGTCCATATACTCTTGCGTGGAGAGCGCCAGCCCCGCAAGAACTTCGAGCGATGAGCTCGTAACACCGCCTGTGCGCGTTGATTAGTCGACATTTATGCAGGATTTCACGATGGTAACTCACCCTTGTTGGTGCTGGAGTCCTTGAAAAGAATGATCTTGCGCTTCTCAAGATATAGCCGCGCCTGCTGCGTGATGAACAGATTCGCGCCTTCCACGATGTACTTGAAGTGAGGCTTGCCCTCCGAATCGACCAGTGCCGCCATATTTGAGATATTGACAGCCTCCGGGCTGCACATAATCGATGAGCACCAGTACAAGCCATCTCGATTTGAGCAACGTACCGCCCGCCACAAGGCACAAACAGATCAGCCTTGAACCTCAGATGTGCAACGTTCCGGAAATCGGTTCCGTCGAGAACAACTTCGCCCGCTGCATCATCATCAGGTCAGCACCCCAGGCGTATACAAAAAAGAGAGCGACATACATGGCAGCTTGATGTCGTGCTCCTCGATCTTGACGAGGTACCCATCTTTGCTGAGCTTCGTCTTGTCAAAGTTGGCGACAGGCACGCGCAACTTCGCGAGTCGTATCAGCTCGGCGCGGTCTAACCCCACAGGATCGGCGAGCACGCCGCTCCCGTCGATGATCGCGACCGTCTTGTCTTGGCTCAGCAGAATCTCGTCTGAATAGACGTCTCAGCGTCGAAACATTAAGCAGAATTGAGAGAAAACGCACTCGATCCCAAATCACCATCTATGCTCCATCAGCAAAACATTCCAGACAGAGGGGATACACGCACCCGGCCCGCCCGTCTGCACCTTTGTGATATCTTTCTCACGCAGCCCAAGCTGCTTGTAGATACCGAGCACGTACTGGCGAATCGACAGCGAGGTCATCCCGTACGCGTCGTGCGGCACGCCGCCAAGTGTCTCTGCACTCTTCCCCGTCGTGAACGACTTCCACCACGTCTCTGCTCCGCGGTCCCGCGCGTGTACTGTCCAGACCCACCTTGTCAGTATTCATTCAATAGATTCATATCGAAGGAGACGACTCACTCGCAGCCCAGTCCATCATGTCCGCTGTGCCCTCTGCACAGACATAATTAGTATGCCTGGAAACACGAGGAGATTGTGTACGCACCATCAGGTCCGAAGAACAGCAACTCGGGCTTCCCATACAAATCCACAAGCTTCTCCTTGATCCCAGGAGACTGCCCCGGGATGAGCAAGTCCACGATACTCTGCCCTGCTGTCAACGATGGACCAGGAAGGAAAAGGCGAAACACTCACATCGACATACTTCTCAAAGCACAAGCGAGGGCTCGCGCCAAGTCTACCGCTCATCAGCAAGGTCTTCGGTCGATGCAAAGATAAAAAGACATACGACGGCAAGATCGTTCCTTTGGCCCCACCCTCTGGGATATCCTTATTCTTCAGAGATTGCGTCGAGGCGAGCCCGTAGTTCTCGTCAAACAGCATGCGTTGGTTGATCGAATAGTTCCTGCGGAGGCGGTCAGCCAATCCTTCACTAGCAGGCACAAAGCCACGACGACGACAAACTCACTCCTTATTGCGCGACATGACGATCCGGATCCCTCCACGAGCAACGTCCCGGAAGCGGATGTGGAACCCGCGGAACTCGTTTCCTGGATGCATTTCGATATACTGGTGACAAGAAACGAACAGCAAGCTTACCGATGACGATAAACATTCCAAACGGCTTCTTCGGGTACTCGACCTCGGGGAGGAAGTCGGGCGCGAGGCGGAAACTGAGCGCAACCTTGGTCGGCTGGTAGAAGTTCGTCTTGAGGATGTGCCTAAGGTCGACAACACGTCGTTATCCCGCCTAAGAAGAAAGCGAAACACGCCACGACGCACTTGTTGAACACCAAGAAACTCTCCAACACTTGCAAATCACCTTTATTCGGGACGCTCCTTCTCAGCTTATCGTACAGTTCCTCGTCGCTCAGTGGCTGGGTCGTGGTGAGGCGCTGATATGACAGCGTAGGCATGAGCTGCGACGCATCGTCCTCGGGAGACGCGGGGTAATGCGTAAGCGCAAAGTTCACGTAAAGGAGGCGGATGAGCTCGGGGTACGCGCTGATGACCCCTGCGATACTCTCCCGCGTGAACGTCTCCTCGCGGAAGCGGCGCTTGATGTCGTTGAGGACTTCCGCGTGCGCGGGGTCGGCTTCGTTGAGTACGTTACGCAGAGAAAGGTAAGCCGGCCCGAGACGGTTACAGAAATGTTGTGCGAAAATCCAGCCAGCGTCTGGAGGGGTAAGTGAGCATGAGGCGATTGAATTTTATGAAAAAAGGGGAAGTATAGCCATGTATGACGTGGTGTCCGTATCCCAATGCGCGCAGAACGATAAGCACAGCCCTCGGGGCTGAATCACCTCCCGCCACTGTATTGATCAGCGCCGAGCAGGCACGGGTTTGACCCAGACAGCGCGTAGCCAGACACTAAAAATAGGCAAGAAGAACTCACAAGCATACGTCGCCTCCTGCACAGCGTGGCTGCCCGGAGCTTTGGGCAGAAAGAAGGGGTTGTCGGGGAGACAGAAGAGCAAACTGGCCTCTTTCAAGACCTGATAGATCGAGTGCTCGATCGGGGGAGGGGCAGGGCCGCCGTTGTGAGTTCCCAGGGACGCCGGGAGCGGGTCCAGGTACAGACTGATAATGGTGACGCCATTGGAGAACTGCTCTACGTACTTGCGGACCGAGTAGAGCGCATAGAAGTGGTACAGATTCGAGAGCGCGGAGAAGAAATGACGGGTTCCCGACGAGCGAGAGTCGTACGCGATAACGAGGCGGTGCTGGCGGGTGCCTTCGACCTGGGGACGTTCAATTGCGCAAATTCTAGGGATCACGGCACACGCACCTGATAATGAGACAGGACAGGCCCATATCGTCTTGCTTTCACTGCACGCATAGCCGTCTGGTAGATGGCCAGCGTGTTCTCTGATGCCTTCTCGAGAAAGACAGGGTCCGAGTAGGCGCGAATGTCGTCCGTATCCTCCTTGGGCACCGGGGGAAAGTTGCATCGGGAGACAAAGTAGCACCGGAGCTGCTGAGAGGCGGTAGCACTCACGGCGCCCTGGCTGCGGTATGTCTCGAGGCGGTACGGGATTTCGGTGTCCAAGAATAGATCGTCGATGCGGACCTCACAGGCGGCACCGGGACCTTCAGTGGAGGTGACACCGGGAGGACTAGTGTGTATGAATGTAGCACCAGAGCCGTTGTCGTTGATCTTTTCGAGGTCAATGACGATGTTCTCGTCGTGCTTTGTGTACGCCTGGATCTTGGCCGCGTAAAGCGCAATAATGTGGTTACTGATAATGGCAGGGTTCTCGTTGGCAAAGTACGTGTCATCGATGCCAAGATTGGTGTAGAACCAGTCGACCTCGCCGTGGACGAGCGGAGCGGGGATAAAACCCTTGTTGGACACCTCCTGCTCGACCAGAGCACGCTGGGCATCCTTTCCTGCGAATACTGGGGTTTTGTAGCCTGGTAGGTCCTTGATGAGGTTGTCGGAGCTGTTGTTTGCAATGGGAGGGCGGCCAGGGACCTTGAGGGAAGACATTGGGAACTGGGGACAAAAGGCGGGATAATTGCCTTTTATGACGTTGCGACGCGCCCAATTGCATGTTCAACAACGGATCTCGACCGCTCATGGGCAGTACTTGAAACGTTGCACGGATCTACATCTCCGCGAAAAGTCGTAATAATTTGCGTCGCAGGAACCGTGACCGATTTTTCTAAACGTGGGTCGGCTCATGCCTTCTCAGAATCGGACTGAAGAAACCAACAAGAAACACGCTCCCACAAAGCTTACCGACTGCCCGCGGGGAACCTCTGAAGCGTAAAGGTCGCCTATGAGTTCCTGAATAATCTGCGCTACTACTTCCATGGATCACTGGCTCGCTTTTCGTACACCGCGTACTTGACGCCGCCCTGAAGTTGAACTCTCTCGGGGTAAGCCAACCGCCGGCTAAGCTCCTGCGGTATGCGCGCAGGACCACATGCGCAGTTATAAAAAAATCTCTCCGCCACAGAGTCGGGACGCGCCAACGCCGACCGTGCGGGTCATAATTCAACCATTCACCAACCATTCACTGTCAGCTTGATGTCCGCGAGCATCCGTTCTTTCTGTTCGGCCGGAACCTTCTCTTCCAAGCACCCAGTGAATTCCTGCCGTACCTACCTGCAAACTTCCACTACAAGTCCGAGTTGACTTACACCTGGATCCCGGGTGGGAGGCTATCTCGGCCATCGAACTTTGATCAAACTATCTCAAACCGGCCAAAATGAGCCGGCACCGATTCGAGGTCGAGCGAACGTAGTGAAAGTCAGAGATGTAGGTTGGTGAAGGAGCAGAGGCCGTGGGGGTAAACGGTGGTTTATGGGAGCGTTATGGGTGCACGAATTGCATGAATACTAGTGAGAAAGACTACATTAGGATTGCGCCCTAAAAAGTGCAAATTCGAGTCAGCGCAGCGGCAGCGCGAGGGCTGGGGGCTTGTGTGGCTAGGTTCTTGATGACGATGGAGGAGAGTGATCCCGGGGAGTGGCAAAGTATGCGGACAAGAAAAGTGGTTCGGTCCGATTGCACAGTGACGACTGTTCAGAGACGACCATTCGCTCCAATTCATATCGTTCGGAAGCCCACTCGACAAAGATCCAAACGTCGGTATCCGAGGAGGCCAGCTGAAATTGACCGGGTCCGTAAAATTCCTCCTTACCTCAATCTGCACTTACATGGAAGCAGGGCGGAAGTGAGAGAATTATTCGAGCCGTCCATAGAAGGTGCTCTCCTTGAGATTTAATGTGTTATCCCGAACTCAAGTGTGTTCAGCCGCCTTCAACGCAATCAAAGCACAGATAGACGCTTCTGCGGGCGTGATCAAAGTACGTATCCTTTCCGCTTTGCTCTTTCCTTGGCCAGTCTTGAATGATAATATAGTCCGTGTGGCTCGTCGGAGGGTTCGCCGCAAACCATTGGCTTTTCAGTCAACTCCAGGAACGGTTGGCACCTTACAATGTTACGGTGAACCGACCTGATTCCCAGACGTGCGTCTCACTCTTCATTTTTCTGTGCTGATTCACATTAATTCCGCTGTAGTTCCAAGGCAGTCTGCGATGGCGCTGTCGGGTTCTACGTCGACCACCATGTCTCCGTACGTATGTCAAAGGCATTCTACGGTGTCGAATTCCTGCGCACCTTCGACCCCGATGATGCAGAACACGTCGCACGCGAGTCGACGTTATGCGAGCTTCCATCCGGCCCTAAGCTCCTGCCAGACGCGTTCGATTGCATACTGAAGCGCGGGCTGAAAGTCAAGGAGTCGACTATCTTCAACCGGAAGTACTCGACGGAACTCACGAGCTTAAGCGTTCTATCCGTCTTTGAGGTCCTCATATGGTGCTACAGAGGCAAGTCCCGGGACGTGCCGACGTGGATATACCGAGACGCAGGTACGCTCATGAAATCGTTACTCTGCATATGCGACTGATACATCAACTCACCAGAGGAATTCTCGACCCTTTGCGTCGTCCGAGCCGATCTTTCTCCGCTCAAAGGGAGTGCAGTGGCCCAGACAGGCGTGAACGACAAAACCTTCTGGAAGATCATTTTTTCGGTTGAGATCCACTTTGGATTGACGGAGTTCAAAGCTCGAATCAAATGGATTGACAATGTGCGTTCGACATCTCGATTCATCGATTTTTTATTCATTGGTATCGTATCCAGGGAGAAATCAAATAGTAAGTGGAGGTTTTTACTAGTCAAACTCCTGTCACTAATTCCTAATTCCCAGCGGACCTGCGTCCATCGTGTACAATGAGCGTGGGCGACGCGCGGAAGAAGACGAGCCTGACGCTTATCCAGAGGACGATCTGATGTCTGCTCAATCAGACAGAAGGCGTTCGCCCCGCCTTTGTCCAGACCGCAGTCCTCTGCGGGCCCTCACCCTGACCTCGAGGAGCAAATACCGGTGGTGGAAACAATCCCGGAGGTTGCGCGCCTCCCGGATGAGCTGCAAGCGCCTCGTCGGGGAGCGTTGACAGACACTACCAACAAGACAACCAGTAGTACCAGTGGGCGCTCGGATCGTGACGCTTCTCGGGGACGAAGGTCGGGGAAAGGCAAGGGTAAAGAAAAAGACAAGCAGATCACACCGGAGGAGAGTACAGACAGCCGCACCTCTTCGCACCTTGCCGACACCCTCACGTCGGTGTGGGGAAAGCTGCCTTCGCCCAGTCCATCCCAAAGTCGCGAGGTGGGCACGCTTGTGGACACCGGGGAAGCTGACCGTCCGCAGTCTGGCCATGAGACGGCGGCTGCGGCGGCCGGGGTGTCACAGCTGGACGTTGCACAGGCCAAAGTCGATGATGCACCCTACCCCGAAAGTGGACCCACCCGCCCAGCTGGACGTCGAGCAGACCCGACTGCTGCAGTCGCTCCGGAAGCTCCGCAGGCAGAGGGAGCAGAGGCCCAGGCACCCAAAACCCCAAAGTCGACTCACCGTCAAAGTTAGAGGCGCCAGAGAGCGCACAAGAAGCCTCTTCCCTCCCGAAACGGAAGCTGCGCCGAAAACAGAGGAATTAGCGGATAAAGCGCCCACACCGCCCGCTCCGGAGGAGCCCACACAAGAGCCACAAACAACA
>QVIE01002909.1:0-54230 GCA_013387415.1 Panellus pusillus | reverse complement strand
GAGCTAGAACTATAAAATAAACGCAGATAGCGTTTAAATATTATTTCTCTTTTCATAATATATTTAAAAGTATAATACTTTGTATTATTATATAATTTGTAAAATAGAGTACCTTTTTATAACTTGATATTATTTAATGTTTAAATTTTAGAATTTTATCTGCTAAACCTAATTAAGGCTCCCAGCGTACGCAGCGTATGTGTGTATATTATAATACTATGCAACATGAAACTCGCTATAAATGTGTTCATAATATAAGAGCTAAGCGTTTTCAATTATAATATATAACGTAAGCTAATTTAAGGTTCCATCTAAGTATGGTTATGTAGCGCTTCCATCTTAACATTATTATCAAGGAGTAAAAATTTTTATACAGAGGTTAAATTATAACTAATTAAACTTTACCATTAATATTATCAAGGTTTAAGTTTTATAAATACAATTTTTTTTGTAACAGAATGCTAAGTCATCCTATTTTTTTTTTTTATCTTTGTTTTGCAGCGAAGCACAGGCTGGCGTTGGCTGGCAGGGCTGGCGTACGTCCTGCCCTGCCAGCCAGCGTACGCGTTTATATATAATCTTTATAATATTAAAGATTCGTACTATTAATAAAATGACCCTTCCCCTGCAGCGGAGCTTGGTGTTGGGCCATCCGGTGCCGCTGCTGCCTCTTCTTGCGCACTGAGGGCCGGAGTGTTGAGAATTGTAGAGTGAAACACAGCCGAACGCGTGGACAATGCACCGAACGCGCGGACACGAAATTCGACATTGATTCTATTTGTATCTGTTTGTTGTACTACACGTGATCTGGCAACGGGAGGGGGTGTTTTGGCTGAGACATGGATAGCGCAACCACAATACAAGCTATGTTGGATGAATTACGCGACTTAGGCCGACCTTCGGAGCCCGCAACTCCCACACCACGCCCAGCTGGAAACAGCCAGAATAGCCCACCAACATTTGCTGAAGCCACCAAGGCTCTAACCGAACAGGACCAACGAGCCCCCAAGCCGAAGCCGATGTCCAAACGAAACGTAGCCAAGGCCCGACAACGAGCAGGGCCTTCGACGCGCCTGATCGTCGAACTCGCCGGTACTCACCGCCCCACCAAGAAACCTCACCCCGATACGCTCTGCAAAGCCATCAACGACGCACTCGGCGGACGGCTGGGGTCAATGCCGTCTCCACTTCGCGGAACGGTAACCTGATCCTACACGCGTCTGCTCCAGCGTGCTCTGCAGAGGCCCTGGCAGCGCATAGGGTGTTGATATGGAGGACTCTTGCGCCGCTCCTGGGAATTTCAGATCCTCGGAGCCGCCGGTCTATCCAGCCGACCCGTGGCACAAAGTGGTATTCCACCGCGTACCCTTGCTGCAGCCGGGTGTGCTGCCGTCGTCGCGCGACTTCGTTCGGGAAGTCGCGAAGCGCAACCAGCTCCCAGGAACACAGTACCGCATCGGGAATGTGCGCTTCCTACATGGGAGAGGCCGGGTTCCACAGGAGGAGGTGACAGTCCGGGTAGATTTCATTGACGAGCAGGATGCCCGCAAATTTCTTCGCGAAGGGATCTTCCTATTCGGATCACACTGCCGGGCCACACACTACAGACCACGGGCATCGAGGCCCACTGGGGGTAACTAACTCTTCCCTACAGACGTACTATTAATCCATATGCGCTACGCGCCCTACCCGCATACACCCGTCCCGAACCACGTCTGTACACACCATCTCCGACCAACTTACCTATACACACCCGGGAACGCCTACTCCGTACACTCACCATGACCTATTTATTGCCCTCGGGCACCGCGTCTTAGTAGTTGGTTTACTTGTTGCGGTATACAAATGCAGATTCAAAAAAAAAAAAAAAAACGAAACCCCCCTTAAAAATAGTTGATCTATGTAGAAACCCGGATTCCCGAGGGCGCCGTTCGCCGGAGCCGATCATGCATCGATCATGTTTGGTCCCGGCGTCAAATGTCACACCAGTGACAGTGACTCGGACACCTTCGTTTTTCTACATCCACCCTGGGCACCATCTTGGTCTTTCTCCTCTCCCCTGGCTCCCACAATGTCTGGGATTTTGTCTTTCCTTCCCCCTCGATGGCTTCCTCAACATAAATGAAGTCATCACCTATCACACTCAACACTTTGAAGACTCCGAAATCACCCGCTTCGGACGTGCCGCAACTCGCAAAGTGCAAGCCGAGGGGGCGCCGACGCCGACGCCGACGCCGACAATGCGCTGGCAGACGCGCGGTTCGCGTTGCTGCGCACGGAGGCGCCGGGCCCGCACGCGCGCGCGCGACGCAGCACGATCTACGTGCCGCCTGTCAAACGCGACAGCGCGGGGAGAGCGTACGCGACGCGCGCGGCGACGGTGCTGCTTGTGCGGCGCGACGGCGCGGCGCTGTTCGTCGAGCGTGACGTGTGGCGCGCTGGCGCTAGCGCTAGGTCGACTGCCGGAGCGCCGGAGCGCGCGTTTGGCTGGGGATGGCGAGCGGCGGTTTCGGCTCACGGTTGGGGTTGCGGGGTGAGCCAGAGCCTGGGTGGGTGATCGTTAGACGCTGTACATGCAAGCACGCAAGCAAGTAGTAGTTTGTACACTACACAGTTTCGGCGTCACGCGGATAGCTACGTGAACACGGTTCTGTATGTACTCATCCAGAAATTGACCCGCCTCTGGGTGAGATGTATCCGCCTTGGTGCAGACGGAATGTGAGCTGTATCCCAGCCCGATAGAGAGGGCAGATTTCGCCCAATTCACTGTTTTTGTTATTCTTGTGTGACTCAAATGACTTTTTTTTGGCGGCCGTGCATGTCACGGCACGAGCGGCAGTCTCCAGGCGCCTTTGTTTGGCATCACCCTCTCGGCGCTTTTGCATTTCCTCCTCCACGTGACGTCTCAATCGGGAAATGATTTCGGCAACCAAGTTGGCCGCACTTTGCGTGTTTGCTTGTTATCCAAACAAACACTCCCTCTTTCCTCGCTACCTCGCTACCTCCCACCCACCTTGCCCGCCAAATGCCGCAATGCCGCCAATCGAACGCCGTGACTAACAGCTCACCCATGAGGCAATGTCTGGTTGAAAGATAGCGAGCGCCGAGGAGCGGGCAACGGGGATGTGCCGGCTCGCGCACGACTGACTCCTCGCGGCGCAGGTACGTCTCTGCCGCCGGGCTCGGCGTCTCCACGCGCTGCTCGCCGTCCGCTTTGCCGCCCGTCGTCATCACGCATGGAACCAACGCCGATGCGGCCGGGATTGCGCTGTTCAGGTGCGTCGAGCGGGAGGAAGCTCTTTCGCAAGCTGTACGCATGGTGGGCGGTGGCGGAGGCGCGAGCAGTGACCATCGGAGGCCTGCGCATGAACTGCGGGCGCTGGTGTGGGATTGGCGGGATCGGCGAGGGCGAGGCGTTGGCGGGGCGTCGCGGCCGTCGCCCTTCTTAGACTATAGAATTGTACTTGTGTATCACTGCAGTAAAACTTTGTTTGTCTTGAATAATATATAGATGTGTACAAGTTACATACTTAGCACTGAGTGGATGTTCATCGCTGCCTACTGCCTGAAAGCTAACTCTGTAGAGCTCTGGAGTCGCCTCTGCTGAAATGATCATTCCCGATTCGGTCGTCACGTGGAGGAGGAATTGAATCAACTCCCTCTCGGCCGGTTGTCTAGCCGGAGAAACCCATCTCAAAATATCTTTTCTGGAGGGGGCTTCCAATTAAGAGGGGGGTTTCTGCCTGCAACCGGGGTTTCTGAATAGAATTATCCTCTATCCTAATCTTCATTTTAAACTTCTAAAAAATTATTGTGGTCGCTGGTGTCTTCGTAGTTGTGTAATTATAGTATACTCCAATCACGTTGTGCATAGGTTGTGTCGCCAGTGCCGAGATTGATCGCACGTGTTGGTCCTGGCAGCCTACAGGCGTGAGAGACGGGACACACTGCTTTCACCCACAGCGACCACTCGAGCTAAACAAGCACGTCGATGTCCTCGAGGTAGAACCTACAAATTTCGCAAGATCCATGTCAACCGACTATCCGAATCAGACGTCGCGTTCGCCCACGATGAGAAAATGGCGGCACGGGAACTCGCTCTCCAGGCGCCACTCCAAACTGGGCTCCAGCTCACGCTGGCCTTGGAAATTCCTCCTCAGAATCTGGCCCAGAACGCGCGAAGATTGCCCGGAGTTCCTGGTGCGGGTCCCACAGTGGTCCAGCTCCGCGACGAACTTCAGCGGGGCATCGATGGGTTTTCGCAAGTTTGGACGGCTGTGTGCGTCGACGGCCTCGAAACGTGCCTGGTTTTGAAGATAATTCAGCCCTCTATCTGTCGTGGGCTCCCTGAGCATCACTTGGATGAATACTACGAACCGTGGGACCTTGCGCATAATGAAGCTTGGGTCTATCGACATCTTCCGCATCATCAGGGTCTCTTAATCCCGTACTTTTTCGGCCTTTCGACGGTGAATGAATTATCTGGGCATCTGTTTCCTGGATTTATCTGTTTCCAGATAGTCACCCCTTGCGGGGAGGAGGCCTGGGTCCTTGTTTTGGAATTCATCCCCGGCCTAACTGTCAGCGGTTTTGCCGATTCTGCGTCCATACCAAACATCCGAGACTTCGTGCGCCCCCTTTAACCCCTGCTTCCCCGGATCTAACTCGGAACAAACCAGTGTGCTCTGGGTGTCGATGCCGTGCTAGAATTCACCCGTGGTGGCTGGACTCTCCGCGATATACGGCCCCCAATTTCATTTTAACAGGCGCCCCGGTGCACGGGGGGTAGTCATCATCGACCTCTTCCTCGCCGAGCCCATAAAATCAAGTGCTGACATAGAATCCATTGCCATCATGGATGCGCGGAATTTCTTTTTCAATCTCATCTTCTACATACGTGATGTTGACAAAGACCTATACAACTGGGCTAAGAAGAACTTGCCCCGTTTCGTCTGGTCACCTCCTTCTCCCCCGATTCTGGCGACGAAGAAGAGCAGGCGGTTGATACGGAAAGTGTTGGGGCGTAATCGTGGTGGTTGAATTGAATCTCTCATGATCATGTAGAATATGATTTCTTTTAAGACTCAACACCGCTATATTGATACTACATCGTCGTCGACTCGAAGCCTTCGGTTGCCATCCACGTCACGAACGCCGCGGGGGACATATGTAGGCACACTGTCAAAGGAAAAATATGCTTGTTGAAAATGGAACTTGATCTGTTGGTTCATCGGGTTTAAACGGGAGTTTATACAAGGGTAATCGTAGAGCGTGCGGAAAGATACGACATCACCTGGCAGGCAGTCACGGGGCCCTCAGCCTTTTTTGACTGCCTGCCAGGTGCGCCGCTCGCTGCTCTATTGCGAGCCTTTCTCACTGCCTGCTAGACTAGTCTTTTTCGAGTCATACTTGAATACATACATATTCCATCTAATTCTCATTCTTTTCTCGAATTTGCGGAGTCAACAACGCTCGTGTGTCACTCGAGACATTGTCACTGGTCAGGCAACAGCAGTTGGGCATTCGTAGATGCGTACCTCACGGTCGCGACGTACCCTTGGCCCTCGAACCGGGCGCGACGTACCCTTGGCCCTCGAACAAAGACGTTGCGTTCTGCCTCCAGTTGAGGCAAGGCAAGCAATACGAATCTCTGGACTCCTCTGTGCACAACTTCTGGTTGTTGCATACACTGAGCTGAACGGCATGCTCACGCACATGCTGCTGTCTACACTTCACACTCGTTGCGAGGTGCTCCTCGGTTGGAGATCGAGCTTGACGATGCCAGATGACAAAGGGTATTGGCAATCTACTGTGCCATAAAGCACCAAACACTCGGCTCAATCGCATTGGCTCATCGACCAACCACAGCGAGCTCTTGATCTTCTACAACAGCTTGAAAGAACTGTACTCTTGTCTCCAGGGCCGGGCACTCCCGTGCAACATGTTGGTTGTTCTCTCGCACCCTGATCAAGGTCGTCGACCCAGTGCGGCGTGTTGGGTGTTCTCCAGCAATCTGATCGAACTTGTCGTCGGCTTGCCCGACATTGACATCTTGACGGCTGCGAAGACCGCGCACGATTTCATCCATAGGAAGCAGAGTCGGACTTCGGGACTCGCTCGCTCAATGTTGTCCTTTACGACCAGTCGGACATTTCCGTCAACGACGTCATTGTCTTAGCGGTCCCTATCGCCGTCATCCTATGCACTCGTATATCCGTTCTCTTTCCATTCGTCACTCGAGCTCGGACCGCTCGATTTCGGAGCATGTTATCACTGTCCTACCCTGGTGGCACAATCTCACGTCGCTAGAGAATATCGCCGAGAATACTTCGCTCCGCACCCTGGAGTTCAAAGCAGATACCGGGCTGCTTAGCCTCGTCACCGCCAAGCTTCTCTCTCACAGTACCGTTGTCGCGACGACTACCACCGCGGGATCCTCGCGGACTTCGCGGTCAACATCCACACCGACTTCCCTCTTGACTCGGCGCACCGCGCGCACCGTAGTCTTCGAGATTGACTGGGCGAAACAGACCCTTCACGCATTTTTACTAGAGATGACATTTCTTACCGCATCACCATCCGCTCGAGACAAGACATCGACACCTATTATCCTATTTCCTGTCCGTGTTTACCTTTGTTTCGTGGCGCATGCAGGGGCCCCTTGGCCCACACTATGTCGAGCCGTCTATTCAGATGTTCAACATCTAGTCTATGGTGCACTGTGAGACTTCAAGCTCTCACACGTCGCATATTTTTCCGTGGCAAGCATACACGCCATGGCCCGTCAGTCAGCATGTGGTCGCAGCTCGGGATCACCTCTCTATGCTCTACATATGCCGCCAATCACAGAGAACTTTTGCGTAGCTCACATCATTTCATCTTCGATGATTTTACCGTTCCCATCGAAAAGGCCGTCGGCAGCCTCTACAAAGGCATGCTTCGAGCAACACAAGAGACAAGGTCTGGCAGTGGTATGACAGCCCGGGGCCGTTCCCCTTCAGATCTCACTGACTTAACGGCTGTGCTGAGTGTGCTCGTTGACGAGACGGCGACGCGCAGTCCTACATAACTCATCACGACATCCGTGTTGTGGATCTACCGCGATGACCAGTTACGAGTCACGCAACATAGTATGCGACACCTTTTCTCGTGGCGTGTGGTGTGCGTCACCGCTCTTTTCTTTTCATGATACATGGTTGAACCATCAACCGTTATGCCGCGCGTCGAGCTGTGTGCTCAGTTCCATGATGGTTTAAGCTTACTTAAACTCATACTCGACCTCGATATCCAACACAAACCCGAGACGATCGGGTATTTTTCTGAGCTCGACGCCTTTCGTTATCTAGGCTGCGATCAATTTCATCGCGCTGGCTGGATTTCGATGGCAGCCATCGAATCCGAGCACAATTGCCGACGTGCCGTGCACTACCTATGTGCCCTCAAAGCACATATTCATCGAGCTTTATTATGAACCTGGCACCAACGCCCCGCTCCTTGATCGCATCTTGATCTCGCATGGTCTGCCAGCACCGTTCTCCCGTCTATTCACAGAGCATCTTTAGTTCCGATCAATCTCTGCTGGGAGACTTCGCGAACTTGCTCTCTTTTTCAGCGAGCATTTTCTCTGGCTCGTTTCCGGATATTGCATTTGAATCAATCAGAAGTTGCTGGATCGGCCAGCGATTCTTATCTGATGTTTCCCCTCGTTAAACCATCCTTGGCAACGCTGCTGGGATGCGCTAACGAGAAGTTCTCTGTATAGCCCTGGCATACAGCTAGGCTACAGGGTTTTGTCTATAATCTTTGGCATGCAGCTGAGATTCCTGACGAAGGGATCTCTGGGGACTTTGCACCTGCTGGTCCTTCGGAGCTTTCCAACTTTCATGGAGATTCATATCGATATCTGTATTGGTCGAAGTTTGTACGGATTCTCAGTGTTGAGCTACATATGCACCCAAGCTCATCGGACTCTGTGCTGTGTCGCCTTTTAGATTCGGCACAGAGTTATCCGAGTACCAAGCTGGATCTTCCGGCTCCTCTCACTCCTGAGTCTCCACATGCCATCTCTACCCCCGGGTCGTAAACGAGATGCTCCTTTCCACCCCATGGGTCGCAAGTGAAAGTCGAAGCAGCATGACAAACTCCCAGTACACCCTCTCTACCCCTTGGGTCGTAAATGAGAGGTGCTCCTTTCCACCCAAGGGTTATAAGCGGAAGTCGAGTAACCTCTCTACCTTTGTGGTCATAAATGACTCGGTGAGACACTCCTTTCCACCCTTGGGTCGCAAGTGAAAGTCTGAGCCACGTCAAACATCATGAACCAGTCGAACCGAGGCGTGACGCACTCATCGCGTTTTTGTCCTCGTCCGACTCGTCTACTTATGTGCCGCACATCCTAATGGGACCGCGCGGCTCTCTTTGATTTTGGGTTTGCTCTTTCCTACAGGAGACCCACGTCCTACGGTGGCTTCCGAGGCACCCAGCAACACCGTCCGTGGCCTTTTAACGCGTTCGCCTTGAAACTTTGAACCCAGCCCATACCGTCACCCTTCATTACTGTTGCTTAACGTGCTTACTAGTACTGCTTAGGCTCGAAATAATTAGCGGACTCGGATCGCTCAGTCTACGCCGCCACTTTCACCTCTCCCCGTCATGTCCGAGTCTATTCCCAACGCTTCATTTTTCCTGCTTCAGGCGAAGGCTCATCCGACTCGTCTGGCTCCGTTGACACATCCGACAACCTGGCACCCTAACATTACTTACGGTCGGCCACGTAGCATCAATTCAGGCCCAAATGCAGGCCAGGCCATTTTCACGGTTACCCCGGCTGCCGTTCCCACTCCTCCCCCCGCTCCGTCATGACGTTCATTTGTGGCTCATAACACACCGAGATACAGGAACATATCGGTCATTCTTGTCAATGCAGCATGCAATTCTTCGGTTGAAAACATTCCCGTTTCTTCCCATCTTTGCCTTTCAGGCTCATCTCATTTTCTTTCTTATCTTTATTTCTCATACCATTTAGCCATCCAGAAACGGCAATAGACGCTGGGCCTCTCTTTCGAGGGGTTGATTTGGCTAAATAATCCCCATGTTTCACAGCTTTCTCTTCATCCGAAGAATTGGGAGCTAAGCTCGGAACGATTGGTCGGGTTTAAACGGGAGTTTATACAAGGGTAATCGTAGAGCGTGCGGAAAGATACGACATCACCTGGCAGGCAGTCACGGGGCCCTCAGCCTTTTTTGACTGCCTGCCAGGTGCGCCGCTCGCTGCTCTATTGCGAGCCTTTCTCACTGCCTGCTAGACTAGTCTTTTTCGAGTCACCCGCCCAGTATACTCTCGCTGATTTATTTCAACAGACGAAATTTGCTCGCAAAGTTTCTACTTCAATTTTCTTGCAGACTCAGGTTGCAGCTCGAGCATTCATTCCCTCCCTTTCGAAATCGGATAGTCTAGCTGGCATCCACCAGCACATTGTGCTCGAGAACAAGCGGATAGTCCGCTGCGAGCCGCCGGCGCGTCCGCACGCCCATACCTCGCCGGTGCCGAAGGAGTGCGTGTGGTTTTTTCGCCACCTTCGATCTCGACAACGCGCGCACCACTGTACACATCCGGGTGCAGTGTAGCAATCTTGACCCTACGGTCGCGACGGTGCATTATTCTTAGTAAAGAATGAACTGGTGGACTCCGGGGATTTGTACCTGGAAGGAGAGAACTCCAACCAGGTCCCACTGGGTTTTAACCGGAGGTCCTACCTTGCAATGGTCGGCCAGTTCACATCGGACACTCACACTTTGTTTCGTATCTTTGTATTCCGTTTTGTATTCCAGTTGCCATCCAGAAACGGCAATAGACGCTGGGCCTCTCTTTCGAGGGGTTGATTTGGCTAAATAATCCCCATGTTTCACAGCTTTCTCTTCATCCGAAGAATTGGGAGCTAAGCTCGGAACGATTGGAGTCATAATTTCGATCGGAAAGAAAATTCCATTGAGTTTTGTGAGGTTTTGTGGTTTAGGTGCTGCTGAAAATAGAGTAGAAAAAATGGAATAGAAACCGGGAGAATCCAGAAAGTCGGATCCATGGGAGGGCCGGGCAGCCGATTGCGTCACTTTGAAATCATTGCACCGGCAATGCCCGTTCGCACAACACAGACCCGGCTTGAATTGCCAGATAGTCTAGCGCCAAGGATTTCCACGCCTCGTGAAACTTCGAGGGAATTGATCTACTACTACTAAGGTGCTAGGACTCAGTACGCCATGAACAATGTTGAGATGGCACGCACCCCTGTCATAAAGTGGTGGCACCACGTTATGACAGACATCCCATCGGGAGTTCATCCACAATGTCGATATACTTCCGAAAATTGGTGTGGCTGAACTGCCAGTGGGTAATAGCGTGCACGCCGGAGGTGGCGGTCAGAACGAGCGTCACGCTGCGGGCTTGGAGAGGCGCGTGGGTGACGGTCATTATGGCCATAGCGAAGAAATCATTCTGAGTCTTAGCCTGGATTACGAATGTTCAATAGACGGAGCTGATGTACATCAAAAAACCTCGCACGACGTTTTCTGCAAATGCGCGCCGGGATCCCGCTCCGAGTCAATGTCTGCCTCGACATCCTTTTCTCCACCGACCTTTGGAAAAGTTCTGCATCCGGAAAGCATATCTGGTCGGAAGTCAAGCCACACTTACAGTGCCCGTATGCTCGCCCCTGAGACATGCGTCCGTTCAAGTTAATGGCGCCGGCGAGGAGTCGCCCGGTTGTGATCGACTAACTCGCTTTCGTCAACCCAGCAGTCAAGCGTGAGCCGAAGCTTGAACTACGATCACTGTCTATATATCTCCACCCTGCTCTGCGGCGATGAGAAAATTGAACCGTGGGAATTTTCAACCAGATTTGAACCGTGTGAATATGGCGGTACGACTATCATACATAGGAAAAGGTTACAGTAAACGCGTACAAAGAAATTCGTGCTACATCTTTGGAACAGTCCAATCCGACTCCAAGACTGATACAGCACAACAACTCTCTTTCCCATCACGCAAGGTATTTAGGCACAATCGCATTCACACGAAGGTCGACCTTGTTCAGAATATCCAGCGTGTCGTCCTATAATTCGCTTTTTCAGATAGCTGAGACAGCATTCATCCAAGAAACTCACCCAAATAAGATCCTGCGCTTTGCGCCCCTGCGGTGTAAGCACAAAATCACTGACTTCCTGAAGTTTGAACATGGGACCCAGAGATATACTCTCCGCGCAACTCCTCCGGATGGTCTTGCTGAGCGAGGGCGGCCCAGACGAGCTGCCGGCTGCCAACCTCTGTGGGAACGCAGGAACAAATTCCATGAGACGGTCGACTAGCGCTTTGAGGCCGGAAAATCCACGACGCAATTCCGAATAGCAGTACCTGCAGACGCGGGGTGAGTACTGGAGATGTAGTGTGGGGAGTAAGCTACTTGCCCTGGATTAACGGCATTGACGACGACAGGGGACGAAGATGGGAGGCGAGCATTCAGAGCGCGAACCAAGAACACGTTGAGGACTATTGAATTCTGGTCAACTGTCGCGCTTATACAAACCGTGCACACAGACGTTTCGTCAAAGGATATCGGACCTGCACGGCCCTATAGCGCATTCAGCTTCTCGTCTCCGCGAAAAAAAGGCCGGAATCTGACTTGAGGGTACAGTATTGAGCGCTTGCCAGAGTTTTGACAATATCAGGACTCTCAACGACTGCTTTTTTTAATCTCAACCCAATAGTGCACCTCGCTCGAGACTACTACAATTCGGGGAACTGTGGAGTGTTCTTCCGCGGTTTTCATCATGAAGGGAAGGAGTAGGAGAGTGAGGAGCGATGTAGACAGGCGGTTGACTTGCACACTACGTTACGCTGAAGGCCGGGGCAGGCTTGGAAGATTGATGATACTCACCTCGACTCCCAGGCGTCTTTTGTGGCCTCATAGACCATTGCCCCAATCGCAGCGTTCACCACAAAGATATCCAATCGGCTGCCGTCTTGCTCGAACTTGGTTGCGAACTGCTTCACGGACTCGAAATCGGCGAGGTCCACGATCCAGAGCTCTGCTTGTGCGTAAGCAGTAGCGGCCTTGAGTTCTACGGTGTGTATAAGCAAGTAGACTTGGAATCTGTACAATAGCAACTGAAGATATACGCTGCTTCCCAGATGCTGGGGATCCGCGCGCGGAGGCTTTTCTATTTCAGTTGCAAGTCGTTGGTGATGGCTGCTTACATAAGCGGGCGGGAATCTCACGCCCTCTAGGCTCCGGAACTGATCAGGAGGAAACTTGAGAGCCAGCTTCATACTGCTCATGGAACGTGCATCGCTGCAGGAATGATGAATCTCGCTAGCTAAACATCCCAGGTCACTCGAACCGCTTCCAAGCATGCTTCTCGTATTCAATCACGCGCCGTTTCCGTCTTCCCGGTCTGTGAAGCACTGAGTGAGCCCATCGTCGGGAACGCGTAAAAGAAGTGGGGACGCACAAGACGGGCACACGCGGCTCGATAAGCGCGCGCTGTTGTAAGCTCGTGAAGCGGTCCCGGAACAGGTTGCCCTCGGGCTGGCAAAGTCAGTCAGCACATCCCCGCCGCCGCCGAAACACTTAAAACGAAAACCGAACGAACCTTCAGCGCGCGCAGACTCTCGCTGAGATCCTCGCCCAGCTGCACGTCGACCGCCTCCACAGGGACCGTATGCTTCCCGAGCCTCTGCCCGCCGAGCCCGCGCTTCAGCCTCTCCTGCAGCGCGGCGCGGCGCAGCGCGTGCGCCTGCTCGCGCGCGGTGATGGTGCGGTCGGCTGCGCGCCGGAGGTGCTTGTAGCCGTTGAGGATCTGCTGCTCGGTTTTGCGGCGCGCGGTTTCGGCGAGGAGGCGTTTCTACGCAGGCCTCTATCAGCCTTCAAGAAAGTGAGGGAGGAAGGAAGGAAGGCAGACCTGGGTCAGGATTTTCGCGGCCTTGTTGCGCTGCGCCGTGGTTTTGCGCTGCGGCATCTTCTTCGCAACAACTTGAACATCCTCCCCCCCCTCCTCCTCCTCCTCTGCCGGCGCGTCCGTGTCCACCGTCATCCCAGACGGCACCCCCGGCGCCCCTTCCCCCCGCCATCGAGCTTCGCCCGCTCGATCTTCGCCTTCGTCGCAGCGAGCTTCCCGGCCTTCGCGAGCCGCCGCTCCTCGATGTCGGCTGCTTTCAGCAGGAGCGCGGTGTGCGCGTCCGCGGGGGGGTTGTACGACGTGCCCTGGTGCGGCGCGAGGATCGCGGGGACCGAGATTGTGTCGCGCGGGTGTGCGTGCACGGGGGCCTACATAGTACAGGATGATTCAAAAAAAAGATGATGCTTTATGGGCAGAGAGCAGTTGACGCACCTTGGGTTTACTCGGCCGCACCGCCTCCAACCCATCCTTGACCTCCACCTCCCCCCGCGGGGCAGCCCACGCATCGTACGTCCCGCTCGCCTTGACAGCCTCGCTCAGCTCGAGGCCCGCGCTCCCCGCACCGGGCTCCGTCGGGACGACGGAGTTGAACGGCCCCTTCCGCGGCCGCTTGCTGATCCGCCGCAGGCGGTCCTTGTCCTCCGCGCTGAGGCTGAGCGGCGACTTGCGCTTTTTCCCCGCGGTGCGCGAGAGGACGGCGGGCACGGCGGAGCGCTGTGCGAGGATCTTCGCAGCGGTGGTTTGCGAGGTGTTGAATTTTGGGAGCGTTCGGCGGACTGTGGTAGTAGCCAGAGAAGAATCAGACGGGCGTGCGTGTACGGTACGATGAGGGGACCGACTTTTATCGTCGCCTTGGACGTCTACGACGAACAGCTGGTCGTCGGGTTGTTTGTGTAGATACGTGCTGTCGTGAAGTTAGTACAAGGACGCAAAGAAAGACAGGGCCGTACCCAGTAGCGCGCTCCTCTGCCCGTAGTTCTTCGATTCCCGCCTCGACCTCTTGGATGTCTACATTTTTTCTCCATGCTTTTTTGCCTTTCCGGCTCGGTTGATTGTGTTGTGAAGGAGCACCGACCGCAGAGCGAGCAGGCTTCTTGGCTCCCGAGGCCTCTATGGACTTGGGCATGTCGACGGTACTTAGAAGAGAATTTGATGCGAGTTTTCAAGTCTGCACCGCCACCTGATTCCTCCCTTTCTTTTAATGGACTCGAAGCAGGCGCGGCGGGCGAAGGCCTGGCTGCACCGCCAAAGCGGTCTTTTATTCGTCCTCGCAGTATTTTTCGCTTTCCTCCGTCTCGGCATCCGCGCGGCATCTCCCCCGTCCTCGTCCTCGTCGTCAACCCTGACTGGATGGCTCCTCCGTCGTCCCAGCGCCAAGGAACACCCCATCCCAAACCTCCTCAGCGCCGCAGCCACCCGCTTCCGCACCAAAGTAGCCCGCCAGTCGACCTCCCTCCCCTCCGCCGCGGCCGAGTACCGCCGCCGCCACAATCGCGCGCCCCCCGCGGGCTTCGATCGCTGGTACAACTTCGCGTCGAAGCACAAGTTTGCGCTCCCAGACGAATTCGACGCCGTCGTGCGCGATTTGGAGCCGTTTTGGCAGCTGTCGGGCGAGGAGCTGAGGAGGAGGGCGCACGCGGTTGCGAGGTTGCCTGGGATCGACGTGGTGCGGATCAGGGGCGGAGAGGCGCGGCCTGTTACTCTTGACGTCGATGGAAGGGAGGTCGAAGGCGGCGCGAGGGCGCAGGGGCTCGTGGCGATGATGGAGGACTTTGTCGCCGAGGTGGGTCTTGCGTCCAGCATTTAAATAATATTTTAACACCAGATAGCTCCCCGACATGGACATTCCCGTGAACGCCCGCTCAGAGGGCCGCGTTATCGTCCCGTGGGAGCACACCAAGTATCCGAATTCCACTGAGGATGGTACGCAATACACACTACGTATTTCTCCGCTTACCCTCCTCAGCATCCGACCCCCTTTCCCCCGACCTCCCCCCCGACTGGGCCGGCACAGGCTCTGTATGGGAAGCCTGGCGCCGCACGTGCCTCCCCGACGCCCCCGCGCGCCGCCTCTACTCCTCCCTCGGCGCCGGCTGGGCGGCGGACGCGGCGGCGGCCCCCGCGACCTCCTACGCGAGCGCTACGAGCTCCTGCACGCACAGGGGCCCCTGCAAGCCCCCAGCGCGGGCGACGGCGGCGAGCTGGCGTTCTCATCATCGACGAGCGCGGCGACGATGGACTTTTGCATGCTCCCCGGCGCGCACTACGAGCAGGGGCACTTCTTCTCCGACTTCCGCACGCTCCCCGCGCTCGTGCCTGTGTTCTCGCCTTCGCGCCCGCGCGGGTTCAGCGATATCCGGATTCCGAGCCATTACTATTACGGCGGGACGAGGCGGTACACGTATGGGTGGGACCCGGTGAACCTCGAGCAGCGCGCGCGGTGGACGCGATGGAGGTGCCCTGGGAGGAAAAGCGCGATGCCCTGTGGTGCGGGGTCCTCTCCCTCCCTCCTCTTTCCAGCGCGTAGCTTATCCGCTTTTTTATTTCTCTCTTATCTTCAGGTGGCGCGGCGCTAGCACGGGTGGCGGGAACAGCCCCCGGGCTTCGGCGCGGGTACCACCGGCACCGATTCATCCGCATGGCCTCGCTCGGCCTCGTCCCCGGCACGCCCGCGGACGCGGAGCGCACGACGGCCATCACGTTCGCGGTGCCGCCGCAGCCCGCGGCCGACGCAGACGCGGACGGCGCAGCGGCGGCGATGACGCCCGGCGGCGCGTACACGACCGCGGCGGTCCCCGTCGGCGCGCTCAACGCGGACATGATGGACGCGGCGTTCGTGAAGGAGGTCGTGCCCCTCGGCGCGGAGCACCGGCGCGGGGACAGCGTCGAGCTGGGCGTCGGCTGGGGGTACAAGTACCTTTTGGACCTCGACGGGACGGGGTACAGCGGGCGCTTCATGGCGTTTTTGGCGAGCGACAGCGTGCCCGTCAAGGCGACGGTGTACGAGGAGTACTTCAGCGACTGGATCGAGCCGTGGTGCGTCCCTTCTCTTGCTCTCCTTCCTTCCTCTAATCCCTTCTGAACGCACTCTATCTCTTACTTACTTGGCGCAGGCTCCACTACATACCCTCTCCGCCTCCTACGCCGAGATCTACAACATCATCGCGTACTTCTCCGGCCCCCCGCCCGCCGCCCTGCGCGCCGCGAACCTCTCCTCCATCGCGGCGCCGTACGTGCCCGCCGGCCCGCGCGCGCACCACAACCCGTCCGCGGCCGAGGCGCGCGGCGCGCTGGGTGACGTTACGGAGCATCGGATTGGCGCGAGCGATCCGCGGCTGAGGCCGCCTATGGATGGGGACGACGAGGGTGGGCGGAAACGTGCGCTAAGGCAGGTGGCGAAGAGGCAGGTTGGGCAGGCGGAGGAGGGCTCGGAGGAGGCGGCGGAGGAGGAGGAGGAG
Organism: Panellus pusillus; assembly: GCA_013387415.1. Lineage (NCBI taxonomy): Eukaryota > Fungi > Basidiomycota > Agaricomycetes > Agaricales > Mycenaceae > Panellus > Panellus pusillus. Next base: position 37,821 of record QVIE01002909.1, on the reverse strand, counting down.
GACGGGCAGCTGCAAACGCAAACGCAAGAACGCCCGCAGCTGCCGCGCGGCCAGGCGCAGGCGGAGGCGGACCGGCAGCTCCGACGGATCGCGCGCGCGGGGAAGCAGTGGAAGCGCACGCTGGGCCGGACGGTCGACATGGAGGGTGCGTGCTTCACACCTGACTGCGTGTTCCTTCTTCCTCGATCTGATTTCACCGTTGCACAGTGTACGTGTACCGCCTCGCGCTGGAATACGCACGGCTGTGGGCCGACGACCGCGAGGGCATGGCGTACAAGTCATAGCATCCCGCTCCCCTTCCTGCCCCCCTTCCTGCCTTGCCCCCCGCCTCATCGCGCCCACAAAATCAAAATCACCCAGGCTATGATAAGTAGATTCGTATAGTAAGTAACGTAACTCTAATACCCCCCTGCCCTCGGACCCCTTCGTTTTTGTTCTTTCTGCTTTCGCGGTATTGTCACTTGTGGTATACTCGACTGGTCAACGTTGACATTCATGCATGTATATTGTACACGGGCGTCGGTTGTCAAATGGATAGTACTTAGATGTGATGTGATGTGTGGGGATGGATCATGGATGCGCTCCAGCAATATTGGATTTGCACCGTAGGAAAAATTTAAAGGTGGACGATAAGAACGGTGGGCTTGCGGTAAGTAATTCCATTTCGCCCGCGTGGCGCGTAGAAGCGGCGCCTCTTCGATTCGAGCCTGGCCTCTCTCTAGTCGCAGCATACGTAGCGGGGCATTACGCGCGACTCAAAATTTTAATTAGTAGCGATGTAGCATACGCTTCGAATAAGTATTATTTAACAGACTGCTCATTCTGCGGTTTTTCAGTCGACATGCGTGCAAAGGAAAACTATCCTTGGAAGCCGCAATTACCGGATAGGGTTTTGCCTATAGCGGTTTACTGTACCGTGTACTTACATGTATGCCTCCAACACTCACGGCGTGTCAATACCGCTCGAAACAGCGAAAGCCTACTATATTATATACATTCGTCACACTGCGCGACCGATAAATACATGACTCTGACAGAAGCGAGGACGAGAACTCGAACAAAGGCAAGTCTCAAGCCGTAACATCTGTAAAATAGGGATGAAGCAACGCGCGCTTTGCTGTAATAAGACTCTCCGTCAGCTCTCTATTCGAAGAAAACGCAGCGAAGAGGAGGAACGTACCAGAAATGCGTTTGGCAGGATTGTACGTCAACGTGGCCTGCAGGATATCGAGTCCATCCGCGTCAAGGGCAGGCACGACGCGCGCAAGCTCCTGCGAGGACCACTGTGGGAACGTAGACTTGTAATCCGACAACCCTTGCACGCCTGGCCAAGACTCTTCATTCGGCGTCCCAAGGATCCTAGAAAAGAAACACCCCTCAGCCCAACGCAGCTCGAGCTCCAATATCAAAGGGTGACACGCACCGGAAGATCTTGAAAATCTGATCAATCTCCGAGTCCCCGGGGAACAGCGGGTCACCGTTCATCGCCATCTCTGCGAAGATGCACCCGACAGACCACATGTCGATACCAGTCGCATAGTGGCGCGAGCCGAGGAGGACCTCGGGGGCGCGGTACCACAGGGTGACGACCTCGTGCGTGTAGGTCCGCATCGGGAGCCCAAACGCTCTCGCGAGTCCAAAGTCGGCGAGCTTGAGGTTACTATGCTTGTCGATGAGCAGATTCTGCGGCTTGAGATCGCGGTGCAGGATACGCCGCGAGTGGCAGTACACTAGTCCCAGATTGAGCTGAAGCGTGAATTTCTGTGTTGCAAGTCAGAAAGCGCGTCGAAGTGAAGAAACACGCGCGGCAGGAAAGGAGCACGTGATCGCTGTTTGGGCTGCAGAGAGCGCCTGAAACGAGCCGCAGCGAATATTGGACGTGTCTTGCACGCGTCGACGCGCAGATAAAGATGACGGATACTCGCCTTGACCAACTCAGACGAAAGGGGTCTGCTCTCCCGCTTGCCCTCCTCCATAAACCGCTTCAGGTCCATCTCCAAGTACTCGAAGACGAGGAAGAGCTTCTGGTCGGCGTGTACAATGTTCAGAAGCCTAAACATATACAGGAAGTGTAGAGATGAGATGATTTTGCGAAGGAAGAGGAGAGGAAGAGTGTGGGCGCACCTGACGATGTTGCTGTCCTCGAGCTCCTTGAGCAAGCTAATCTCACGAATGGCCGTGCTCGGCACCCCCTCATCCTCTGACTCCAACCGAATTTTCTTGAGCGCGACGATGTCGTTGGTCGTCTGATCGCGCGCCTTATACACCACACCGTACGTTCCTGTATTTCAGTTTATTCAACGCGACTTCGAGGGCTGTAGTGGTGGCACACCTTCGCCTGGAAGAGAGCGTCCATTAAGCCGTTTGGACGTGGAACGACGGGGTGGGCTCACCAATTTTCTCGATTCTGACGTATCTGCAGAACGCGTGGAGTCAGATGGCGACCATGGCACTGCAGCTGGAGAATCTCACCTTTCCATCGAAGAGGGGACAAGCTAAAATGCTACTGGATGCTTAAGAGGGTGACCACCCGAGGGACCCACGGCTGAGCGGAAGATATAGTGAAAGTGGTGAACAAGGTGGTTGAAAATGTTTGATCGGGATCACGCCCAACTTCCATTTTTCTTCATTTGTCTATACACTCTATCATACACATTTTGTCTACATTGTCCTTCAACTACCCCGGACGCGGCCAATTGATAGCCTCGTCGGGATGTCTCCTCGGCCGGGTGACATCGATGTACTGCCCTGGCCAGGGCTCCTCGCCTAGACAATTTCCGTCAGAAGCTCTTCTCCATACACGCGCTGGAACCAACTCACTGCGGTCTATAATATCGACATCACCCCCGTCTTCGTCCTCGTTGTCGTCTTCGTCCCATTGATCGCGTGCGAACGCTGCAGGATTCGCTTCACGATCCACAGCGAGATCTCGCATCAACCGATTCATCGAGTCGTCCTTAACATCTTGGAGGGACTTTTCGCGGGCGGCTTGGGCCCGCTTGAGTTCCGGTAGGTAGTCACTAATGGCATAGTCAGCTAGTGAGTCGGACCAATGTGCACACGCGACATACCTTTCGTATTCTGCCCTCGACGCGTCGACAGCCTCGAAAAACTCTTTGATTCCTGCCCCAGTCATACTCGAAACGCCAACGGCCTGTAAACAGTCAACGATTTGCAATATACGGAAAAAGGTACGCCGCACTTTTAGGTGCTTGTAAAACTCGTCCAGCACAAGACTCATACTATTCATAAGACTGTTCATGTACGTCGGCTCGCCCTCCGAGTCTCGCGTGCCACTGTGGCCCGCCAACGCAGCCTGGAACACCTCAAAGTCCTGCATCCACTCGATCGCAAAGTCATGCGGCTGCGCATCCGTCTTGTTGAACACCAGAATGAACGGGAGTTTTGTTTTATACAGGATACTACGCCGCGTTTCAATAGGCGCGACGGAATCTAGCACGGAGCATACCTGCACGCGTAGAGCATATTGGACATGAACGTCGCCGGGCTGTAGTCCTCGGTGTATCGATAATGTACGCCACAACAGTGGGAAACGAAGAGGCCACCGCATCTGTGATGATTGCCCCGCTCGCAGACCAGGTGAATATCTCAATCTGCCCTGGTGTGTCCAAGATGAGATAGCTGTGTGCCCAATCAATGTGTAGACTCAATCCAGAAGAAAGCTACACATACTCGACGCTGTCCGACCTCTTCTCCATCAGACCAAGTACCTGATCAAATTTCGTCGTAAACAAATTCAGAGCGGTCAATATCCCGCCGTTCGGGCCCAGGTTGTACCTTGCAACATACGGATGAATCCCAGGGGTATTTTACGAGAGCACACACTGCTTCATGACCTCCTGGTAATTCACCGTGTCCCTGATGTCGATGTTCGCCTCAAATGGGACACGCGTTACAGCGGGGTCGAGGTTCAGGATGTACGGTGGACAGGGAGGGTTTTGCGAGTGCAGGTACGAGTTTATGCGCTGCACAAATGTAGATTTTCCGGCACCGGCCATCCCAATAGTGATGATGGCGATGGGCTTGGGCTTGGAGGGGCCTACAGCGACCGGGGCAGAGTCCGACATGCCCGTGACAAGAAAAATTAGGATCAATAAGAATAAACAACACGACGTTCAACTTGAACCGTTCTTGACCTTCCTCTGCGATCGCGCCAAAACCCTGTTTGACTGGCACCGTCGTACACCGAAGATGAGACAACCGAGATATTTACACGTCAGTCGGAATGCTGAGTGCTAGCGTCCATATTGGACGCCAACTCAACGCCAACTCGCCGTTCCCTGATTTTTATACGCTTTACCCTTCGATTGGTTTCAGAATGCTGACCGATCTGTTCAGAACGTCTTTCATAACTGCGAACGGAATATGCAAGAAGGAAACTGTTCCCCATGGATGATCCCCGACCCGAATACAACTTCGAACTCCGACCATCCTCTTGGATTATTCTAGCGAGCAAGCCGATTCGTATGTGACGCGGAAATGGACGTGCATGGTTAGGAGAGTCTCTCGTGCTCGCCTCGTGTCCGTCGAATATCGCCCGGGCTTTATCGACCCGAAAAATGCGGATCTCCGTCTTCCGTCTCCATCGCGCCTCCACTGGTGCATCCATTATCAAATTTGCGGCGTGCTGAAAATTAAGGCTGCAATTTCGATCCTTACTTTCTATGTCATTCTCTTTCCACGAATGAACATATGCTACGGATCTCAGGGTCACATCTCTAACTGCTAAGCCGAGTGCTCTGCGCTGCTTGAGAAAAAGAGAGAAATAAATGTTTTACTCCTTGCAATCGCACCCATTACCGAGTTTTCTGGTTGCCGTCGCTAACGCGGTTGTCGACGCGGTCTTGTGAGATTCCGTTTGTCACATTATCGAGTGCGATTCGATCGACAATCGATGGGTCGGAGTGTTGGCCAGACTCCGACTCCGTTTCTTTCGCGCGTCCTGCGGCCATGCAACGCCAATGGGAGACTCCCTGCCGAATCTAGGCCTTTGTTTCACAGTATGAAAGCACCTCTACGCGTCTCTAATCTGTTGCCACTGTGCTCGCCGCGTCGCGTGAAGAATATCTCCGTCTCCAAACCATCTCAATCGACATCGCGCTCGCCATGACAATCCCTGTGCTTCCAACCGACGTTATCCTCCTCATTTTGAAGCATCTGGGACTCCAGGATGTGCTCAAGTTCAGACAGGTATACCAGCTGCCATCTACGTGCAGCCCGCAAGTTCTTACGACACTAGACCTGCAAGGACTTCCACGAGACCACGCAGCTCCACAGCGTCTGGAACAACCTTCTGCAGACCGAAGTCCTAGAGCAGAACATTCCTATCCCGCGTCTGGCGGGACGCAATCTGAGCACGCTCGACGCTAAAGAGCTCGAATTATGCCTCTCACGCGCTCTGCGCCTGCGCCGGACCTGGCTAGCGCCCTCCCCCACCCCCGTGCGGCGCTTTACATTCCCAACCGTGTCCGAATCTCGCTCGCAGGTAATCTCCTCGCGTTTCTTCCGGGACGAGGGCACAGGTGGCTGATGTCCCTCGTGCTCTCGACGCCCCCGGACCAAAGGACGTTCACGTTGCAGTGCTGGGATCTAATGGGTGATCTGTCAACGTGCATCGCACGGCGGTGCCCTGCTGATTTTCGCGGCTTTCGGATAAACACAGACCCCTCGTATCCGGGAATCGTAGCGCTGCGGTCTCCGATGTGAGCCCGTCCTTGCAGCAATGTTTTTTGGCAACCACCTTCAACTTTCCTCAGCGGCGTCGAGATTCTGGGGCTCAACTGTTTCGCAAACGACCCTGACTCGGCGTTTGTCGTTGTACAGACGCTGAACCTCACCGAAAGTTTGCATACCTTCTCGGGGTCGACGCTGATCACTAAATTCGACGAGAACCGGCTCAATCTGAGGGCACTAGAAAATCCTAGTTTCAGTGTCGAGCTACGGAATGCAGAGCATCTACAAGTAGGTCTCTACCCTTCTAAAACGGCCCGCCTGGCTAAACACATATTCATAGCAGAAAGAATGCGTAAACGCACTTGTCACTCACGCATACGCGATCGTCGTCCGCACTACAACTTTGGAGCTCTACTCTCTTGCTGGCTTCCGCGCCGGGTCGCCTGAACGCACCCTCGAGCCCATCCAGTCGCACACCTGGCTGTGGCGCATCGAGACCGTGTGCATGGTTCCTCAGCGCTCGTGGAATGCAGCCGCGCGGGGCGTCGAGCCCCCGCTGAACATTCTCGTGCGCTTCGCGAGTCTCTTCCCTTGGCCCGTCAATGCGTTGCACCACTACGTCCTTCCGTGCGATCCATCATATAATGCACAGCACGAGATTGGCAGCAACAACACGCCTTACCTCCCTGACCCCGTCCTTTTGCGCACTGTCGCGTCCCCCATCCGGCTGTTCGCGCAATGGACATGGTCCTCGGTTCGCATGGCACGGCGCTGTGGATTGACTCACATACGGAGGACTACTTTGACCACGCCGTGGAGGGGCAGCGCCTCGCGGGACTCTATTCACAAACGTCGAGATCGATGGGCCGGTGGTTGCTTTGAACGAGCAGGGCGTGGCGGCGACCGCGTCGATGGTGTACGACGTGCGCGGGGACGATCGATGGGTGCGCATTGCGATCGAGGAAGAGGAGGGGAAGATCGCGGTTGGGATGTTGACAGCGGAGATCACGGTTTATGAGTATGTCTAGGCATATTCAAGATAGCATTGCATTGCACTCCGGGGAAGTAATATACACTTGTTACATCAGTTTAAATCCAGTGTATCACGGCGGGGTAGCGATGAGGACCGCCGAAGGAGTGAGGCCCAGTTCGCGCAAGCTCTTCGTGAAATCGGACCTGGAAAATTGCTTCCTGCGAAGGGATTAGATCGGGACGAAGGAAGCAAGTTCCGTTACTGACCTGGGAAAGTGCTGGGCAAAAGAAATGGTCTCGACGTCCACTTGCAAAGATTGGCTAGCCAGGAACTCGGCCACTTCGCGCAAGGCTTTTGATACGCGCCGCAAGTCAGAGAGAGTTCCGGTTCCAAAGGTGCATACGTACGGGCATCGCTTGGAAGAGTGGTTGTATACGGCTGACCGCCGGTAGACATGCGAATTTGGAGCCGAGTTTCCTTGAAGTCTTTCCCAGCAACTCCACCAGGGGCAGCGGTGGAAGCAGACGCAGCAGGTGCTGTAGCGGGGGCGTCGACAATTTGCTCCCCGTGCCGAAGCGCCTTTTCCCGGGCGAATCTCTCCGCGCGCGCCTTTTTATCAGCTTCGATTTGGGCCTTTATTGCAGCCTTAGCTTTGGCGTCTTCGATTTTGTCTATGGAGGCGGTGAACTCGCGTTCCGTCAGGCCTGAGGGGAAAGATGATACCTTTCTTCTTCTGCTCCGCGTCCTTGATTGCCTGCCGTTTTTCCATCTCTTCTTTTATTGAGCCCATGTCCTGCGTGAATGCAGGAGTGCGGCACACAATAAAGCAAAACTTGCTCACCTTGCCAGCCTTCCTTCGAATAATCTCGCTGGCCTTCGCCTCCTTGGCGTCCTCGATCGCTTTGCGTTCGCGCTTCTCCGTCATCTTTTGTCGCAGCTCCGCTAGCTTTGCCTTCTTCTCCTCTTCCGTAAGAGGTTTGATCTTGTTGAACCTGAATGAAGCAGAAGAGGAATTCTCAAGAGACACGCACCTCTTCCGTGCTTTCTTCAAACTCCTGGTGGCCGCTCTTCTCCGCATGGAATTGAGCAACGGCGGTATTCCTGAACACCTTGCCGCACTCGGAGCACTTGATGCTTTTCGCTTCGACGTCATTTGCTTTGATACCAAGATTCTTGAGCGCTTCGGCGTCCTCATCGTCGTCTACATCCATCGTGTCCCCAGCCGACTGGGATGACGTAGACTCGGACACGGCACCAAGGTCAGGGATGGGCTTCCCCTCGTTCTCAAATAGGAAGTCCATTGCGGGTTGCAGACCACGGTTACCCGTAGCCTTTAGAGCCCCTTGATTGAGACGATTATTGAGATAGAAACATATAGAAATAGTGACTTACATTCTACGCGTGCTGCCTCGAAACCCATCCCCACGAGAGCATCTTTGTCGTTGGCCATCTGGATCTGCTAATGTCGCGACGCGTAATGGCCAAAATAAGGCAACACAACACAACGCTCGGTGCCTAATTAGGCAGTTCCCACGTAAGATCAGTCACGCTGCAGCCAATTGCGCCAAGTAGCACGCTTTTCTAGCTTTCTAACCCATGAATCGACATCTCGAATTATGGGCAGACCTCACCGCTCGCGACGGCGAGGGATTGAGGTCAAGCAGAGCGATAACGGTTATGTCACGTGCTTGCGATGTGCAATCACGTAATCACAAATTTCTTGCTCACAACAAACCCGTCCTCAGTCTGCAAATGCCGTCGACTGCACACAGTGCCCGGAATTATGGGCGTAGATCCATCAAGCGCAAGTTGGAATATACCGGGGAATCTACGACAGAGGAAAAGCGTAGAAGAGTCGAGCAGGATGAAGTTCTAACGGATCTCGAAGAAGACGGACCAACTCCTCCGCGGTCGCGAAACACCCGCGTCGCCGCCCGCAATCTGTCGCAAATATTTGACCACGCGGTCAACACCCCTTCTCCCAGTCCATCTCCGACCAAGTCTCCCACAAAGCTCAAGGAGCGCATGCTTTCTCGGTCCCGGACAGAGTCCTCCATTGCGAGCGGAAGCAAGAGCTCTAGCCTAAGCAGCGTCATATCTCGCACTCCGTCGTTTCCGAATCCCACCGCAAGTCCTGGATCGAAACTTGATAGTTCCGAGGCCAAGCAATCCCCGATCCCTCGACCAAAGCCGGCAGGCCGGACGTACGCGGGTCCGTCACGCTCATTCCTCGTTCCGATACCGGTCAATCCTTCCACACTGGAGCAGCTTCATGAAGAGCTTGATGACGAATTTGCTGCGCGCGAGTCATACACGTCCATTCGCAAACGATGGGGCGTGGACAACTCGGAAGACGACCCTTATGCACACGGACCCCCTACACGCACCGGTTCGAATGCCTCCACCCCAAACGTCTCCCCTCTCAAGAGTGGTAAGGGGAAAGGCAAAGCGCGACCGGAGCCTCCGTCGTTGCCCAACGGGATGATGAATCCTTTGAAGAGTATCACCGAATTGCGCAATCAAGGCGAGAGCCGTCGATTCTTGGATGAAATTGGCTATCTCTGGGAGGGTTTGGATAAATCCTGTGCTGTGGGTCTTCGCCGCGCAAGGTGAGATATTCGCGTCAACTCGATTGCATCCACTCATGCCCTTTCAGCGCCCTTGAAATCACAACGAAGCTGTGCGACTCGGAATTTGCGCGGAAAGCTAAAGCTGCCGACTTTATAGGTCCAACGTGGGATCTCCTTTCATCGGCAGGTGCCGGTCAGGACGAGGATGAGGTGCGTGGTGTTGTCGTCTCGTGGGTCTCCCGTCTCTCAAGTTGAACAGTTCATCGATATATTGTCGGCATTTTTTGCGGCCCTTGTTTCACGAGACGCTTCTTCGCTTTTGGATCTGGCTCAACGGCCGTCGTCGTCTTTTCCATCTACCCTTTTTGCCATACTCGCAAAATCTACCGATCTTCTGACCTGTGTATCGGACTCCACTGAACTTCGGAAACTTGGTCTTTCCAAGAAAGATCAGAATCTGGTTCGTCAAACTACCTCTTTTCCTTCGAGTCCTCACTCTCCCCTAGCTCAGTACCGTCCGCACCGCTGTCTCTTCTTCGGCCCTTTTCCCCCCTCCAACGCCGCCGTCATCAGCTCTCCTTGTGACCCACTGCCTGCTAGCTCTTCCGTCTTCCTCCCTCAGCCCCACTCCGGAGAACATCAAGACGTTACTCGCAAGTCTACAGCGCCACCTCTCTCCCTCTTAGCGACCCCGCTCTCAGCATTCATCACCACTTCTGCGTACGGCGAATCCCACGTTGCGTTCGCATCCCTGTACAACATCCTCTCGCTGCTTGATACCTACCTCATCGGGGATGGGCGCCCCAGCTCGACGTTGATGCTGCGGAGAACCAGCGACAGCTCGACGATGCCGGGACCACTGGCTCTTGGACGCTCTCGTCGCCCTTGCCGTCTACACTGAAGTTCTCAATTCACGTCGCAGTACAGCAACTGAGACGAGTTCGTAGACATATCTGCCACTCCCTGGGTCGTTGACTAATCTCGTTCACATGTAGACAAGATTCGACAATGTGCTTTAGTCACCCTCCGTCTTCTCGTGGGCATGAGTCACTCCGACAAGACGTGGTGCACTAAGTTGACGAATTCTGAATTCTGTTTGGGTTAATCTTGAGGGCTATTCTGCGTGGGCATTTTATGAGACTTGGACAAACTAAAGAGGAGCGGGGGACGAAGAAAGAAGAGGACCTGGGAGCGGTGGCAAATGCCGGCGGACGATCGAACACGAAGAGACCCAAGATCAAGGAGGAGACTTCCGAAGCGGACGAGCTCGATGCTGAAAACGCGGATGGTGTCATCCCGGATGAAGGCCTCGATACGCTCTGTCTTGCCCTGGGGATATTGACGAATTTGATCCAGGGGGATGGGGAGGTCAAGAATACCCTCCGCGAGACCTGTGCGCGTCTTACCATCGGATGCGCTGAGCGTGTTTCTCACTTTTTTCAGGTGTTTCCCCGCAGTGTACTCTGGCGAAGCTCTCCTGCCTCACCGCGTGCAAATGCGCGCACCAGCTCACTGCGCTCGAAGTCGTAGTCAAGGTTTATAAGGAGCTCCTGCCCGCGAAGGAGGCACCGGGTCTCAAGCAAGAGTCTTCCCCAGAGCCCACCGACCAGCCGGATGACCAGAGCGCAGTATTAGCAGCCGCGGAGGTCCGCCTCCTCTTGGCGCATCTCTCCCTCCTCATCGGTCTGCTCATGCTCGACAATGGCGCGAATCAAACAGTACTGCTTGCGCTATTGCCCCCACCGTCGACGTCGGAGTCAAGGTATAGTGGGGATGCCGCCAAGGTCGACGTTTTGATTGGGCAGGCGCGAGAGTTTGGGTATATTTATCATGATGCAGGGGCGGAGACGGACACGGGCGAGTCTGCAGCAGAGATGGAGAGCGTGCGGACTATTGTCCGATTTTTGGAGGGTCTCAGGGAGATATAGAGTCTTGATGAGAGATTAGCCGTAAGGTATCCATTGCTCTCTGGCATCTGCACATCGAGCCCTTACTAGCCTTACTGTGATCATTCCTTTCAAGACCGTGGCCTGGTCGGGGCTCCTTGGCCTTCCCGGATACTGTACCCAATGACCCATGTGTCGCCCCAAAACCTTCCCCGCAGTCACCGCCCTCAAAGCTTTCCAAGGGTTTGCCCAGGCCCACCATGCACATACTATAGGGCAGCAGATGCAAATATAAGCTGTCATCGACAAGTCCCGCGCCACAGGTTCATTGCTTGAAACCATCTTAGTGCGATTCACAGCGCCTGCTCATTGTCGTCCTCTCCTATGTAGTATGCGCACTACTCTCGCGTGAACCGCCGCCAATACCTCCGGATGTTGTTTCGATATTCGTGTGCCATAGTACGGGCTTCGAGTAAGTACTACCCCGAGTACAACCCCACTGCCTTCTCATAGTTTGCTGTGAAGAACTGCTGTGAGTGCGGATCCAAGAAACGGGATGCAAGGTCTACAAGAGGCCGATCTTCGAGCTCAGTTACAGTATCATGATCAGTGCAGGAGTTGGCAGTACCGTGACGCACATGAATGATGACAGACTTAGTCCCCGATCACTCTGAGTAAGCAGCAATTTGAATGGCTTCGTCCCGCTCCCCTCCCAACGTTCACGGCGATCGACAGTCTATCGGCACTAACCCCAGGGGAGGCATCAAGGCGGTCCTCGAACGGGGTCAAGGTCTGCCGGCGACACATCATCCGACATCCGATAACACCCAGCGAAAGGAGGTATGGCAGAGGGCACAAGAGGTGGGTTCGCAATACGAATCCGTTCCTGGGCCTCAGACTGATCGATTATCCTCATTGCAGAGTGTTTCTCGAGTTCTAAGCAAGATTCTACCTCGAGAACAACTCACTTCTCATGGTCTCAGTGTTTCCGCTGTCAGAGCAACGGCAGACTTGGACCTTTCCGTTCCACAATCAGTGCGCCTATCCGGAGGCTTGATTCTCAAAATGTGGGATAGCATTCAGCTAGTCAAAGTACGTATTCAATCGAGCCTCCTTTGATCAGGTTTTGAGCCAAATACCAGTCCAATCGCCTGTCTCTTCTCAGCCTAGCTGAACGTTCTGCTCATATCCTGGGTACCGTTCTCGTGGAAATGCAGGAAGCAGGAGAAGAAGTCTCGAACGAAATGGCACAGCCGTTATCTCAACTGGTCGAGTAATGTTATCATTGCATACAATTCTTCAGGCTACTTACCTTTAATTATCGCAGAGCGCTGACGCAGATTTGCGATCTTCTCTCCCGGCTTGCGAGCATGCCCTTTTTGAGGAGTTATCTTGAACGCGATGACACCGGCCGCGCCATCGCCGATTGCAACAGGCGTCTCAACGATGTAATAACTATGTTCAGTGTGCGTAATTCCTCAGTGATATCTTGTCTTCTACGATGCTCAATGTCGTCCGTAGCTCAGTTCCCAGATTCGAATTTACAATACGCTTCGAGAGATGAATTCAGACTTGTCACGACGAAAGGAAGCAATAGATGCCCTCCTCCAAGCTCGGGGGGACTCATCCCCACCCGCGAGTGCCGGGATCACCCCAGCGACACACTTTCCCTTTCGATCACTCCCAATGATCCTCCCTTCCCAGAGACGGACGCATTGCGAACCACTGTTCGAACGGCAATCACCGAAACGAGCGACATGCAGAATAAGATAGACCTCGCAAGCGATGTTGCGGATTTGCGCGAGGCGATGCGACATGCTCTTTCTCAGGAGAACGATGTTCAGATCATGCAAACCCTGCAGGTACCGTGCATGCACCTGATTTTTCTCTTTTCTCCCGATATCATCCTCGTAGTTGAAACCCGAGGAGTTATCGGAGGCACTCCAGATCTTAATGCGGCAACGCTACACCCCAGATGGACCTCCAGAGTATTCGCCTGGATCGCCGCCACCAGGATACGACGTGGGTTCCGATCGATCCGAAGCTCATTGAGGTCCTGCAGCGCCTGGGGAGTGACGCAGGTGCTAGTGACGCAGGTGCTCCCAGTTGGACAATTATCCGGTGCTTCGATCCTGTCTCTTTCGATGTCTTCCTTTGTTCATCATCTCTCACAGACATGAAGTGACACAGGGTGAAAGAATCGGCGTGTCGTTCTTTGCTGATGTCTATGAGGGCCACTGGCGCAGCCAAGCCGTGGCGATAAAATACCTAGTGCCGGAGACACCGAGGGAGCTGTTTCTCCGGGCGGCAAACGCGTGGGCAAAGCTCAGACATCCGAATGTGCTGCAATTCTACGGCGGCAGTGAGATTACTACTGCTGAGAGGTTGTTTTATATCTGCCCATATGCAGCGGAGGGGAGCCTTAATGCTTTCCTTCGCCGGGTAGCAGGCAACGAGGAAATGGCCAGCGACAGTCGCAAAGGTGATCTTCCTAGGTTTATGCACGAGGTTGCACAGGGAATGCTATACCTACATGAAAATGGAGTAGTACACGGGAACTTGAAAGTAAGTGGTCAAAATATTATTGCTGTCCTTCCCCCTTACGTCCGCTTAAGGCAGCGAACGTTTTAGTGGACACAAACGTCCGCTGTTTAGTCGCCGACTTTGGACAGGTTGAAATGAAAGCGGCGGTTGGCCGCCTCAACAATGTTTCGCTGCCTCGTGCGTTTTCGCTCGTAAGAAAAAGTGGTTATCAATTTGAGTCCTCTCAGATGGTTCATTGCGGTGGCACGCACCCGAGATCCTGTCTGGATCAAGCGAACGCACACCTGAAACGGATGTCTATGCATACGCCATATGTTGCGTGGAAATCCTCTCGTGGGGCCGCTTACCTTGGCCTCTGATCAGCGATGAGACTGTTCGTGATTACGTGCTGAGTATGTCGCTCTTGTTATTCCTACTTCACATATATGATGAATTCTATCTAGAGGATCAGGGGCGCCCGGACATTCCCCGTACACGTTTCGACAGCCCTGCGCTCCACACGCTGCTACAAGATGGCTGGGCTAGTGAACCGAGTGCAAGGCCGTCTTTTGCAACGATTGCAGTAGAAACACAAAACCTGTGTGAAGCTGCTGGAATATTGATTGCTCAAACTTCTTCTGGTTTGGCCAAAGTAATTGAAGAGGAGCTGTCGGGGACCGGTGGTAAATCACGCTCATGGCGATTAGCTCCATAGACCTGACCTAAACCCAGCGAACAACGATCCGAACCCCATCGCTTACGAACATACAGAAACGCTGCATTCTAGCTCGATCACATCTCAATCAACTTCTTCTGGTTTGACCAAAGTAATAGAAGAGGAGCTTCCGAAGACCGGGGGTAAATCATGCTCGTGCCATCAGTTCGGGGGCCTGATCCAGACCCAGCGAACAACGATCCAACCCCGATCGTTCATGAACATACAGAAACATCGCATCTTAGCTCGACCACATCTGTTCAAATCAATCCGCAGAATGCCCAAAATGATACTGCTGACACGATTAAGCAGCCTCGAACAACTCTTCCATCCTTCAGTACTAGATCCCATTTCCCCATTATCTACCCATCTGCTAAGACTGCGTGCGTGGCAATTTATCGATCAAATTCTGACCTGACCGGCAGCAGGACAAATGAACCTACAGCCTTTCGGCCGGGAGATGCAGTTGCATTGGGGAGAATTTGCCACTGGTGGTATGCTCGTCTCCGTTCACTCACCGGCAGATGCTGTGGCATGGTTGGAAACCCATTACGACGATCCCTTGCTCTCGGAGCTTCGGGCCCGCGACTTTGATGGCCCCATTGCCATTCAGTTTTCTCCCGTAGAATCTGCTCTCGCTATCTTCGGCTCTATAGCTGATGGCATGATTCCCCGCATCGCCAAGGAATTGGCTCATCTCTCGGGGTTTGCTGTGATGGTTCGTTCCAAGGTGGACAATCCAACAAACCACTTCCTGTCTTCGCCAAAGGGCGAACACAGAGGGAGTCAGCAACCGAGGACATCTCCGCGGGCAAAGCTTCTCGCATCCGCGGGGTGCTGCCGATGATGACGACGAAGATGAACGAATGACGCCAAGGTGGGAGGGCAAATACCATAATGCCACCGTCGACTTCAGGCTCAAGATGAGCGACGACGTGGTGTATAATGTTAATTTTTGCTCATATGTCAAGGTTTGACACCAGTCCATATTCTGATCATCTCTGATTACTTTCCTTCTCAGTTCAAAACACAACCGTTGACGGACAGCAACCCATCTGTTTTCCGGCCTCGGCCTGAGGTTCTGTCTCAGGTGGCTTTGGAGGTGAAGCTTCGCAGGAGTGAAACCATTTTGGATCGCTCCTTCAGCAATATAGGTTTTTTGGTTCATCGACCCAGGCCATTGTCAAGTGTGACTTGTAAATTCTCGATTCTACTTAATTGAGCGCAATGTTCATATGTATTGACAGCCTTGACTTTGGATACGAACCCCCTGCTGCAAAGCTCAAGTATACACCCAGAAGTCTAAATCGACAACCGGTGGTGGAACTTTCGGTGTATCAGGCGCAGTACCATCCTTCAGTGCCACTGCTGGCTACACACGAGGCACTACCGAAACTGTGGAGAGAGCTGATGAAAAGGTACGCCAAGCTTGTGGAATCTTCCTCCGTTTCGCTAATTGCACACAGGTTTTACCCAGGTGCAATATCCGCTACGACTGGGAAAGAGCTGGGATCCAAAGGAAGCCCAGACAGAGGGGAAGGACTTTCAATCCTATGATGTCGCCTGGTTTCCTGCAATGGATCACGAAAACATTGTGTATGAGATGCGTGTGGAATTTGGATTGGGCATGTATGTTCGCCAAAATAAGGTGATAGGTACACCACTTCTCAGAGTTACTTTCGCTTATTGGAACAGTTCTATGATCCAGGCCTTCCCTCGATTTCCTCCGTCCTTCGGAATCAAATTGTGGTTTGGGTGTATGATCCTCAGCTTCGTAGCAAGGCCGCGGAGTCATGTTCCTTACATCTGTGCGTGGGATCTCCAAGATACTTAAACCGCAGCCCTGATCATACCAGACTTATATCCCGGATGCACTTACCAATAAATGTCTCTTTATCCATGAGACTACAACCGCCAATCTTATGCCACCGTTGTCGCAAGGCAAGACGAGTAATTTGCACTTCACTAATCTGACCAACACAAATTTATCAATAGATGTTGCTGTTGGCGGCGAGATGACGGGCCATACGATGCTGGGATGTCAGTGTCAGTCGCAGTTTTAGACAAATCTAAGAGAATAAGGCCCTCGAAGATCCGCAAATTCTTCAATAAACTGTCACTCAAGTCGTCCACATCTGGAACAAGACTAGCATCAACGTCGGAGCTGCCATGTACGAGACCGTCTCGCGTGGATGGGATGCCACAAATATGCGCTGGAAGAATGTGGTTTGGCCCAGTCTGGACTCGGAATTACAGAGGGTGGACAATGCGGAAAATGCAGTGTGGAAATTGATGTGGAATCAACAACCCGCTAGCACTCCTGCGGTCGTACCTGGTGGTGCTTCAATTGTCTCTGACCCAATTGGCGTGACGCAGGCAACCAACACACTTACAGCATCCGCTCCAACATCCGAGCAATCTTCGAGCATGTTTGATAGGGATGGCGGAGTAACGGCCTCGACGTCCAGGGCTTCCAACAGTGGAGACAGGAGTCATCCCAAGGACTAATACATATTCAGATACAATCCGTCTCCAAATCGGCAATTTCTCGAAGGGAGGAATGGACCATGTATATGTCACATCTGTTGGTATAATCATGCTATCCATCCTTTTCACACTGTGCTATCATGTGTCTGTAATATTAGTGGAAGCAAACAGAAATGTTTTATGAACGAGAGCTATTCTACACCCAGAGCACTCCGCATCGAGACACTCGAGGTACCCAACTTCCGCATGCTCCCGATCGTGAGGTTCGCGTTGTCGAACGCGAGCGCCACGACCGGCTCCGGCGCCAACCCGCACAACCGGGCGGTCGGGTACACTCGACCGGGGCGGCATACATGAGTAACGTGCAAAAAAGTGCGTCAGGAGGACGGTCTCAGCGTTCATCCTGCGTGGTGTCCAGTTAGCGATAGAAAGAGGCTGAGGAAGCACAGGTGATGGCACGAACCTGCGTACGATATCGATGGCCTGCCCGACGGTGCTGTGCGCCTTGAGGCGCGCCATCTCCTCTTCGTCGTCGCCCATGGTAGCTTCGTGGGTGATGAGAAGTGTCGCGCCCGAACCCCCGCGGACGAGACTCTGCGTCGATCGCGTATCCCCGAGAAACTACGTCGCGAATCAAGTGATTCAATGCAGACAGGAGATTCGTACGATGCTCTGTGCGAGACTGCCATTGATTTTCTGAAAGCGGTCAGACCTGAAAATTTTCTCATTGGGGTTGTGGTCCTGCAGGGCATTCTAACGAGGAGCTTGGTTGGGTGGACAAAGAGGAGGGCGGGTGATGTGTTGGTAGAAGGGAGGAGGACTCGCTTGGTCTCGGAGAGACGCCATTGTTTGAATCAAAGTCTGCCGTCCTCGGGTACCGGGTGTGGTGCGGCGAGCTCCCTGTTTGTGGTACTACGCCTCCGACCCAAGTTTCAAGCTACATCAACAAAATTGGCATGTCGTCTGCGGTCGCACGGAATACAACGAGTAGAATTCGGGGCCTGACTAGTAGCCGTATCATCCAGGCCGGCGCCAGAGACAATTCATGACGGCGGACGCCATCGAATCAACTCGAGGGGCATGCGGAAACACGGAGGTGAAATTCTGCGGCGACAATCTGCTACCTCTTCGTCAAGACAGACACAGACAACCACACCGTTGTACGGCGCAAAAACGAGAGCCCTGTCATCGAGACCGGCCTTGTTCAAGTCGCCCCGCATAGCAAGACAGTTTGAGAGGGGAGTCGATCCCGTCGATGTTTACAGTGAGACCCCCCATGCGGTGGCATGCGGTGAAAGTTCCACTGGCGCAGACAGGCGATACCGTAGATACCATAGACTTGGTTAGACAATAGAGGTTGAAGATGGCAGTGCCGCAGAGTAATGCAGAGATGCGTGTCTTGTTTGTTTCGTCTTTCCTAATCCAGTCACCTTCATCCAACCTCTCACAATCATGCCTGCCGTGCGTTCCTCCAAGCGCGGAAAGAAGTCTGCACAGAAGAAACGGGCTGAAGAGGCAGAGGAGGAGACAGTTCCAGAACAACAGGAGACAACTCCTGTGGAATCCAACTCGACGCCGGCTGAAGAATCAATACCACCCTCGGAGTCACCTGCAGACGAACCCATGCCTAGCGCGACACCGGCCGAAGAATCAATACCACCTCCGGAGTCACCTGCAGACAAAACTCATGCCCAACGCGGAGTCGCCCGCACCGGCGGCAACCATGACCTGGACGAACGCAAGGCAAAAATGGATGCGTTACGACAGAAGCGTGCGGCTTCGAATAAAGCCAACCGAGCGTCACTTGTTGAAGAGTCCGCAAAGGCGCACATGACTGCTCGAGATACGGCTCGGTTAGAGAAGCAGCGCAAACTTGCGGAGACATTGCGTACCAAGGCGGACGCGGAGGAGCGAGGGGAGCCGGATGCGGTCGAGCGTGCCAAGAACTGGGAGTGGACAATTGAGGAGAATGACAATTGGGAGAAGAAGAAGCGCGCAAGGCGCGGAGGGCGGATTTCGAGTTTCATGGTGAGCCTTGCTCTGCTGTGGTCCTCGGAGCGATGCTCACATTGGTGGGTAGACGACGCGCACGCAGCCCGAAGACGGTATAAGAAAGATTTGGACCTCATCAAGCCGGACTTGGTGGCGTACAACCGGCAAAAGGAGCTCGCAATGGGGCTTGCTCCAGGATCCCTCACTTCCTTTGACCCAACTGGCTCGTCCTCACAGGCAAGCTTTCTCGGCCACTCATTTCCTCTCCATTAATCCTGTCTCGTAGATGATACCAACGGCCGAGGAGCAGCGGCTGGCAGCAGAGAACCTGTACCGTGACGCTAACACGCTCATCTACGGAGACAACAAGCCGACGGAAGACGCCATCGACCGCGTTGTCGGCAAGATCAATAGAGAGTGCGTGTTGTGCTACTCTGGGCGTTGGCTACCTGCTCATTTCTTACCAGTATTGACAAAAAGAGCAAGTTCTCGCGCAAGCGGCCGAACGAGGACGAGGGCGACATCACTTACATCAACGAGCACAACAGGGTGTTCAACAAGAAGGCACGCTCCTTTTTTTTTGTCTTCGCTGGTCTCTCGTTAATATTGAATCCTCAGATTGCACGGTACTACGACAAATATACTGCCGAAATCCGTGCGAGCTTCGAGCGCGGGACAGCCCTGTGAAGGTCCCGAGTGGTGTACACATCACTCGGCCATGTATATCGTTATAATTTCGTTGGGATCGGTGTACAATAAAAGTCACAACGTTGATGGCGAATTGCAGAAGTCTTTGGCTTGCAAGCCGTCGCGCCGCCGTTATGTGTCGCTGTTTGCCCTCGCTCTTCCTGAACGATGTCGGTCTTTCGGGCGCCTCTGGCTCTCTCTCTCTGTACGCTAAGTATAGAGCTTCACTGCCTTTTTTCAACACGATTTCTCTCCGCCATCCTTGTCATGCATCAAAGCCCGAGTTCCCAACCTCCCATCAGGATTCCATTCTCCATATCTGAGTGTTGTCCTTAGTATCCGCCATTTCCTTGTCTTTCTCTACCTTGAATATCAGCGAAAAACTTGGATGGATTTGGCTCGAAATGCGCCCGGACTGCAGCAACAGGGATGTTGACTCTGGAACATTGTCGGCGCTCGTGGATCTGTTCTCTGAAACGCGAACTTCGTGCTCGGTGTTCTTGTTCCCCCTTTCTCTGACGGTAGAGTCTTACCCGCAGTCATTACAGCAATTTGACTTGAATGCTGCCAGGACCGATCTCGGCTTACTCTCTATTTTCGTTTCCTATCTTACTTTGACCATTGTCATGCATTCAGACTATAGTACCGCAGCCGCGGTGGACGAGCTTGTCTCGCTCGAATAATGCATCTGTCCAAACTCCTCGCCGATTCCACTTAGTTCCCCGCTTGAAGTCACTGCTCCGACCATGTATGCGACTGGTCCATGTTCTCTTGAGCCCTTTGCGAAGCTTAGGAAGAAGCTTAGACAGCATCTTGGGCATTACGTTGCCTCCGGCTCTCGAGGAACTCGAGTCACCATCGAGACAATCTCCGCGGCCACTTGGCACTGTGGTGGTTTCTTGGCTACCGGATTTCGCAAAGCGGCAGACCCGTCTGACTACCGTTAGTCTACCCGAGAACGACGCCGGGCGTATCGGCTACCTGGGCCTCGGTAAAGCATTCCAGAGGTCTCGTGTACAATTTCAAAGCAATACCTCGCTCCTTCACTGGCAGTGTCCGGCTCAAACTCGACGGCATCCTCGAACATCGGAAAGGCAGACACATGTATTATAGACCTCTCCCTCGCTCCCGACCAATTCATTTGCTATTTTGTATCTCATGCTGCTTTCCGCATTGCCAAAAATTGAGACCTTCCACCATGCATCGCTATTACCAAGGTCAGCGGTGTCATCACTTCTCAACGCCGCCGAGCCGTTGGTTTATTGTGCTGGAGATCAAGGGAAACAGACGCTGCTGAATGAGAAATCCGAGGTATCATAAAAAGTGGGGAAGCGGGCCGTCGGGAGTTCGAGGTCAGAGGTTGTAGTTAATAATTTGCATATACTAGTCACCTTCAGTCCTTGATTTTGATCGGATTGCACAGGTCTTCGCCTGTATTTTAAACTACCCCTGGTCCTGCTCTCATGTCGACGGCAACGATGCCTGCCAGGCCAATCTCCCCAGTCGATCAGGACCTGCAGAGACTGTACGACGAAGTTTGGGCCGGATTTGCTGCGGAAACCCCTGCGGACGGGGACCTCGATAACATTTACAGCGTTTACGGCACGGACAGCGAGGCGTCGCCCAGCGTCTCGTCCGTGCCTAGTACACCTTGTGCGTCCGCTGCTCTGCTTTTGAAGCCACTGAATTGGAATGAACTTGTAGATGGAGATGGTTACTACTCACACAAGCCTCAACGGCCGAGCAAAGGCTCAGTCCGCCGGCTGCCACCGACACCTTCTTCACCCTCTCCTTCTGTTGGCATGACTATGCCGGAACCTGATCCATACGACGGCGGCGCCACATCGCCACGGCCAAGTGTAGAGTCCTATTCGACCGGCACTTCCTCCGATCTACTTCGACAAGCCACTGCGGGCAGTATGCGTCGTCTGCCGTCTGCCCCAGCCAGATCTGCACCCAGACCAATGACACGAAACTCGGACTCCTCGGGCTCTTACGGCGGAATGTCGCGCGAGTCTTCCTTCCGTCCTGCCGGCGCCAGTGCACCAGTGACTCCTGGATCTCCCACTCATGATCAATATGACTCGCATGTGCATTCAAACGGCCAGCTGAGACACTCGCTGAAAGCCAGCAGTATAAATGGGCGCCCGCGTGTGAGTGTCTTGGTCTCTTTTAATAATAGATTTGGTGGCTTACAGGTTCTAGACAACAATCCGCAGTATGCGCGCTCAAGTTCCTCGCAAGCGCTCAGTCGGAACACCTCCGCCAATAGCACCGGTGCACCAGTCAGTTACGGTCAGAACCCTCCAGATCAATATCTGTCCGCGGGGCCCAGCGGCATTGACCGCCGCCCGAGTGAGATGCTGCGCGATCTCGCCAGCTACACTCCGCGTGGCCCCTTGAGCTGCATGATGATGCTGAGGCCGAGTACTGGGAAGAGGAGGAGGAGGAGGATGAGTCCCGTTTCATCAATTACTCGCTACTCTCGCACATCGCAGTGCAGCTACGCGACAAGGTTCCTCGCGGGACTCATGTCAAGGGCAGCATTCCGTACCCCCGAGCGTTTACGGGAAAGATATTGTCGGCACGATACAAACGCAGATTCAGCGCGAATTAGCGGTGAATCACGGTATCTCAACCAGCGATCGTCGCGCGGCGCTGCAAGTTGCGCGTAGTTTGCAGAGCCAGTTGTTCTTTTACGAGGTGGAGTGGGGTGGCCGCGTGCTTCAGGATGGCGTTGAGGACGTGTATATGTTCCTTGACGACGTGGAAGGCGCATCGGATGCGCCTCGGGAAGAACTCCCAACTGGTGTGATCACGATGCTGACCAAATGCTACTCGCCCAGTTGCGAGGATGAAATGCCCTGCTACTCGTATGGCTGTCCGCGGAGGGTAACACCCTCGCCGCGCCAGCCTCGGGTCCCGCAGAGACTCCCGCATTACCGTTGCGCGAGGAATGGCCCAACACTGTCCCTCAAGAAGTCCTCTCGCAGCTTCCAGAGAGCGAGATCAATCGTCAAACGTACGTTCATTGTTAGCTGACCGTGCAGTACTGACGAGACTTCTCCAGCATCATACACAAACTCATCAGTAAAGAGGACCAGTACGTTCAGGACCTCGACATTGTCGAGACGGTCTTCCTCAAGCCCCTGCGCGCGGCTAACCCGCCTGTCATTCCTTATGAGCGACTCGATGACTTTATTGACGAGGTCTTTGGAAACATCCTAGATTTGCGAGAATGCAATCGTCGTTTGCTGGAGGTCATGTATGTAAGACAGCGCGAACAGGCGCCTGTCATACAGCGCATAGGTATGATTCATCGGTCGATCCAAAACAGATGCTGAATCGACTGTAGGTGATGTATTCCTGTCGGCCGCGACCGAATTCCGGCTCGCATACCCAATCTATATTGGGAACCACCCGCTAGCGGAGAAGCGCCTGAAAGAGGAGATGGATTCCAACCCCGAGTTCCGGCTTTTCCTTGAAGTACTGTCTCTTACATGAGATTTTGGACGATGACTGAAGATTTTTATGCAGCAATGTTCACGGCAATCGTCCCGCGCAGGCGACTCCATGCGGCTGGACTTGAAACACTTCCTCAATCGGCGGCCGAGCATCTGCAAAAGTACCCGTGCTGCTGGATGCCATCTTCCACGAGACGGCGGAGGGGAATCCGGACGCGGATTATCTCGTCGAGGCCATCGGTGCGATCAAGAACCTTCAAAGCGTCGCGCAACTGCGCACGTTCCAGACTGCTATGGGAAAAGGCGCACCGGGCAAATGGGAGTGGCACGACCTAGTCGCGCCGAAGTGCGCACAGCGTTGCCCAAGGAGGAACAGAAGCGCCAGTCGTGAGTTCCTTGTTCAAGAAGACTGAAAAAAGAAATCCAAGGTTGATACAGGATCATCTTTGAGCTGATCAAAGGTGAGATGGCTTACGTGAAGGATCTGGAGAACATTGAATACGTTCGTCGCCTGCGCATCATATATTCAATCAACCGACTATTCTTCAGATGTACATCAACCCTATGCGTGCCAATGACCCTGCGCTTTTCCCCGAGCCAGAGCAATTGGAAAAGTTCATTCAGGACGTGTTCCATAATTTTGCCGACTTGTATGCGCACCATCGCAAACTTGTCGATAAATTCCATGAAATCCAACGCGAGCAGCATCCCGTCATACGGAGCGTCACCGCGGCGATGTTTGATGCAGCTCTCAACTTCCGCGATGTGTACATGGAGTACATTCCAAACTATCCGATCGCCGCGTACCGCATCGATGAACAGATGGAAACGAGCCCGGTATTCAAGAGCTTTGTGGACGTATGTTCTCTTATCTTTGACCTGCTGTTGCATAATGAAATTACTTTTCACAGTCAGCAGTACGGCATCCGGACGCGCACCGGCTCGACATGAAAAACTTCATCAACCGGCCGATTCCAAGGCTGCTCAGATACGAGCTGTTGCTCAAAGGAATCCTGGACGAGACACCACAAAACCACGACGACCGCAAAGAGATTCCTCAGGTTCTTGAAGTGATCAAGGCGCTCGGAAAGGATACGGAGCCTGGTGTTGTCTCCGCCAAGCAGAAGGTCGAGTTATGGCGGTACAACTCCAACCTAGTGTTCAAAACGGGCGAGAATGTCGTACGTCAGTCTTGTCTTCTCCGCGTCTACTCATTGACCAGTACCAGGATATGGACCTACTAAACGAGAACCGTGCGTTGATCCATGCAGGAAAGGTCCTTCGTCAGCCGGATAACACTATCCCAACGCTCGAATGGAACGGATGGAGTGAACTATTCGTGGTGCTGTTCGATAACTACTGTGGGCAAATTGATGGTTTTGGAAGCAATGACACTGAACAAATCAATAGTGGTGATGACGAAACCGAAAGAGAAGGACGGAGTCACCAAATATCAGGTCAATCGTCGGGTAATTTGCCTCTCGTGCGTCACCCGTAGGATGCTGATGCGCCTCGAGCCTATTCCTTTAGATCTTCTCACGCTGGTGAAATTCGATGATGCCCCAACACAACGTGTGCGGGCTTACTTCGTAATCTTCGCGGAGGGGAGAGGCATGATACGGGTAGCGCTATCGGCAGTGCTACCCCCGATAGTGCCAGCGATTCTCGTGTTGTCTATCCTTGGACAATACATCACAACGGCCGCCTGGGTGGTCCTCATATCATCTTCTCCGAGTCATTACAGGGGCGTTTGGAATGGAAACAGAAGCTCGAGGAGGCTTTGGGAATCCGCAAGGTCGTGCAGGAGTCGAATCGGGTATTTGAGGTCGAAACTCTGAGCGCAGATACGTTTTTGGTGCCATCGATTCAGGCGGGCCCTGCGTCCCCACAGTGGAACCAGGACACTTCGTACACAGGCAAAGTCACCTGCTCTGTCCCATTTAGTGTGTTTTCAGGTTTGTTACGTCGTGCTCGCTCACAAAAGTGCAGATACCTCTGATGGCCGCGGTTTGGTTGCGATCGGATGCGCCGAGGGTGTGTGGATTGGGTTTCGACATGACCCCAAATCCATGCGACGCGTTCTCCATTTGAAAATGGTGACGCAATGTGCAATGCTCGAGAGTTTGGCATTTTTCTCGTCTTGGCCGACAAGGTATGCGATTGACTTGGGTTCAAAAAGCTTTTTTTCAAGTCGGCTAGTCGCTATTCGCGTACCATATCGAAGCTCTGGTGCCGTCATCCCTACAAGGGTCACATGCCTCCCAAGTCCCACAGAAACTGAACGGAACGAAAGACGTGCACTTTTTCAGTGTGGGACACTGCATGGTCGGACGCTTGTCATCTATATGAAGAAGAAGGGGGTACGTATATCAGTCGATGTTCGACCGTCGCTCATTTCTATCTCAGCTGGATAGCATCTTCCGCGTCCTTGAACCCGTCGGCGACAAGATCAACGAAAAGGTCAAGCCTCCTGCGGGATTGAGCTCCCGTTTTGGCTTCAAGTCAAACAAATCAGAGTGGTTCCGGATCTTTAGGGTTTGTGCAATTTGAGAACTATGCTAATGACTGACACTCCCGTAGGACTTTTTCCTCCCCTCCGAGTCGTTTGACCTCTATTTCCTGAAAGCTAAAATCGTCATTCTATGCACTCGGGGCTTTGAGATTATGGATCTGAATGAGTGAGCAGCGATTCAAAGACTTGCAGCTCTGCTCATGTTATTTCAGCTTCAAAAGTGTAACGATACCACTGCGAGAGGATCCCAAACTGGCGGCATTATCAAGGCGATGTGATGCATGCCGTCCCATCGGGATGTTCCGATCCAACGAGGACGGATTCCTGTTATGTTATAATGGTACGCCGAGCAGAGACGTACCGGGTACGTCCAAGCTAATCATTCTTTAGAATTTGGGGTCTATGTCGACAAACACGGAGAACCGCGGAATAACGGGGCAACAATCGAATGGGAGGGCAATGCCGAGCGAGTTGCTCTGCACTCGCCCTACATTCTTCTCTTTGATTCCCGGTTCATTGAAGTCCGAAACCTCGACAATGGACGCTTGGCCCAAATCATCCCCGGCAACGACATTCGTTGTCTGTGGGATGGCCGAGGCGTCAGCTCAAGCATCACAACAACCCCAGGTCGAGATGGGGAGCCCACTGTGCAAGAGGCACAAGTACACGCAGTCATGAACGGCGGGGAACCCGGAAGCCGGCCTTCCCGGGTTGTCGCACAACATGTCTTCGAGCTCCTCCCCACTATCCCTCTGCTTCTCCCGGAAAAGGTACCATATTCTCCGCCCCAGTCACTGACGCGAGCATCATCCAACGGCTGGAGATGATCATGTAATTGTATACCTCATGCACATCGTACTATATATCTGCAATGAAATTATGAACAAGGCGGGGGTGATAGCTGGATCGGTCAAACGTTGCACCTCGTCTATCCACAGATTCGAAGCCCCATGGTGCATCTTTATGGGCCTGAACCTGAACTGAATGGATAAGAATTTTGCAACGTGCGAGTGCGTTCGTTAACTTTTGAGCACTATTGTTTGTGCCATCTATTGTCTTCGTTTCTCAAATGTATCCGATAAAAAGCGCGAAACACCATAGAAAAAGCTGCCCCAGAGAGGCTCGAACTCTCGATCTCACGATATAATAGGACAAGGGACAAGGAATCCTAACAGTCGTGCGCCTTAACCAACTGGGCCATGGGGCAACTGAGAAGTGGGGATGATTTCTACACCCATAGTGCGCATTGGGTCCTACCGATCAAGTTGGTAGCAGTTGCGTCCGTCTATGTACTAAGTAATTATAATCCCTCCCGCATCTATCGTGACAGTGGTTGTCAATGAACTCAGTTCATCATGCGCTGTCAGTAGACTGCGAGTCTTCTCATGTGCGACGATGAGCTGGATCCGTCTCAAATGGGCGCAAGAGGCCGCACCACACCGAATCTCGCCGCGAAGCACGATACGCGGATGCGCTTCTCCGCGGTCATGCATGGCGGCGGCAGTCACAAATAGAGCTTTGGAACCGGTGGGACTGCATGACCACCTCTCGTGATACTCTGGTTCTCGCTGTCTCTGGCATTCTGCCCCTGGTGTAAGTACTGGACTGTGATCGTCAACAGCGTGTGTCATTGCAGGCATTTTTTTCATCGTCCGAGGCTTTCACTTGCACAAATTCAAAGTTTTAATGATTCACAAGAGAAGCTATTGGTAAGGAGACTGCTATTAGTTGCGGTTTGGCTAACCCGGCGTTCAAGTTCAAGTTAGACCTTGATATGTAATATCACGTAACCCCGCGGCCCTCGTGAACGTAGGTGAGTCCCGACGCGTCCTTCGATTCTCTCCGAATCTTGCTTCTTCCCCTGGAGAGCGTGGACAACAGTCAGCTGACCCCCGCAGTCATGCCCAAATACACCATTTCGCTTGTACATTTGTCCCGCCGAAACTCGAGCTCTTGTTATTCGGAAGTTCGGAGTTGCGTCTTGGTACTCGCCCCTGCCAGCGAAAGGGGCGGATTTAGAAGGCTATCGTAAATGTATGAAAAATGCCGGAACGGTCACGGAATATCACTCGCTTCAATGCCTATTTAATCTAGGATTGCGCGCCATTTCTATTCTATCGCTCTTCGTATCGACGATGCGCGCCTGGTCCTCACTCTTTTTAGTGTCGGCTTCCCTCCGGTATTCCATTGGAGCTGCTCTGGGCGGGCTGCCTAGCAAGATTTATGGTGTTAATCTAGGATCTTGGTTCGTCTTTCCATTTAACTGCGTCTCCTGTTGGTTCATCTGAGCTAAAAGGCTTGTCCTGGAGTCATGGATGCTGCCTCAAGGTGAAGCTGGAAATAGAGGGGCCTGATTGACGACTCATGCGATGCAGAGTGGTTGGATATGGGTGGCCAGCAATGCGCCGACTGTTCTACGTGCATCGCGACTGAATTGTGCCGTTTCCCCTTTACGTCCTTTATCTATCACCCAATTTTTACAGCGCATTTGCTCAAGCATATCCAGATACCGTGGACAAGATATTTGATGGTCACTGGTGATATCTCCCTGCTAGGGATAATAATTGCATTTTGACAACATTGTCCAGGTCTACATGGTTCACACAAACAGATATCGACGCCTTGGTTGCTGCAGGAATCAACACTGTTCGAATACCTGTGCGTGTTCGTGTCTTTCTCCGATCTCCTCAATCTCAGGCAAAGTAGCTCGGATACTGGATTGTGGAACCTCTGGTCGATCGTGCAACTGAATTTTATCCGCGCGGTGGCCTTGCGCAACTGGTGGGCGAATTTGTGCATACTCATCTCAGCATCTCCTATATTTGGCTAGCGTCGGGGGCTGCAACAACTCCAGAAGGCGGGAATCGTCGCGATACTCGACCATCATGCACTCCCAGGTTGGTCCCTTTTTATCATCCTCCACCATGCCTATATATGCTCGTAAGGTGTACAAACTCCCGGACAAATGTTCACCGGAAGGTCAGTTTCGATAACTCCTTGACTGCCCATTATTCAGCCCGTATCCAGATGTACAAACGACGTGGAGTTTTACGTGAGTCCAGTATCGTCATCGTTGATACTGCAAACTCGACAATGGTACAGACCCCGTATAACTACCACCGTGCTTTGATTTGGACAGCAGTCATGACCACCCTCTCGCATGTCGATCCTGACTTTGCCAGCGCGGTCGCTATTGAAGCAGTTAACGAACCTATCATGAATGCCAATATGACTCCCAACTACGGGGAATTTCAAGAGAACTTTGTTCAAGTCGTGCGGGCCACAGAATTCCTTTTAGGTGTCCCGACCCCCGGATTCGGAGCCATGCCGGCACCTGCTAATGGAAACTTCACGGCGATGCTTCCCAATGTCGATGAAAACACCATCTTCAACGCCGAAGTACGCTCCGTTTTGGAGGACACGGTGCCGATACTGTTGCAACTCGGGATCCATGGGCTATCTCTGAGGAGGGAACAACTGATCACCAAGTAAACATCGCCAGCTTCATGAAGGACAGACCCGTTTGACCTGGATCACAGCTTCATGGATGTTAATTGGCAATTCAACAATCCTCCCAATCCCAGCAACGCCGCAATTGGCCCGCAAGCGTACGATAATCATTTATACTATGTCTTCGGCGTGAATGAATCTTTTCTCCTGACAATGATGTTCTGTCGTTGATTCGCCAACATAGGGGGTGGCAGATCCAACGCCGGAAGCATACCTTACGAGCATATGCAGTAAGTCTGACCACCTCCGCTGCAGATTCGGCATATTCATGATTAGATCTGAACCGTGTCCAGGCGGACGCCGCCTTGGGTGATAGCCCACTGTGGTTTGGAGGTATGCCTGACGTTTGTTTGTCGCAACTAGGCTGACCCTGATCTGACAGAATGGTATGTCGCACATTTATTCGGCGCGCACAGGCTAACTCCCACCCGAGGGGACTCCCGACGCAATTCGACGCCAACGACACGTTCTTGTTTCAGTGGGCTGATGCGCAGAAACTGGCGTACAGTGAGGGCGCAGGATGGTTGGTGCGTCATTCTAGCTATCATCCAGCCGTTTGGTAGTGAACATGCATCGTTCCATAAGTTCTGGAATTTCAAAGTAGAGATGAGTGCGCTCGCCGGTAATCTTTCGCGGGAATGGTATGTTTTGACAACGTCATCACAGCGCTGATCTAATTCTCGTCGTTGCAGGTCATACCTCGAAGGTGTCCGTCTTGGATTTCTGACTCAAGATCCGTCGGAGGTACACGATCCTCATGTATGCGATCCCTACAAGACCGCCTGAACGATCTGAGATTCGAACGGTGCTGTGCCTCGACGTACAGCGACTCGAGAAAAATTCACGTCAAAATCGCGTCCAGTCTAAATTTCTGAGCGCCTTCACAAGTCTTCACTCCTTTGAAAGTCCTTTACAAAGGCTTTACTAGTACTCTTCCGTCCCTTGCAGTACATATTATCGCTCCTTGTCACAAACCATTCTTTTCTATACTCGCGAAATGAAACATACTTAGAGATATTACTCTGAGTGTCGTTACTATTCATCCCACGTGGCGATGCCCTTATACCACGCAATAGACTCTTTCCACGCCTTCCACTCCGCCTCGACCCCGTCAAGCGCATGAATCTCGCCGCTAAACATCTTACACGCGACGCGCGCCTGGCCGCGGTGCCTGATTCCGTGGGCCCAAGCCAGCCCCTGCGAAGGCCGCACCCGCCGATCGTCCGCGGAGAGCAGCACGAGCGTCGCCGCCGTCACGCGGTCTACGTGGTGGATCGGCGACGCGCCGGCAAGCATCTCGTACTCCGCCCCGCTCGCCAGCCGGACAGGCAAGCCGGCGTGCTCTGCGCGCCCGGCGAAAAGCCCCACTAGAAGAAGTCATCAGTGTCATGGTGCTTGGGTGGTTTTTTGCAGGCAGGGAACAAACGACCCTCGTTCGGGCCCCACTCGGGGATGTCTGACGCATGCAAGAACGTCGCAGCGAGATCGACGGCGGGGTTGCGCAGAATCGCGCCGCTGTATGAATCCGGGAAACGTGACGTCATGTGCGCGCTGCAGGCGTTCATTCGTAGGCGAGGCAAGAGTGAAAAGCCCGGACGTACGTCAAAAATCCGCCATGGCTGAGCCCTTCGATGAACTGTTTGCCGGGACCGGTGGCCGCGAGCTTTACGTCGAGCAGATAGTTGTAGGTCGCATGCAAAGATTTGACATCGATCTCTCCGACATGACCATAAAGCGCTTCGACTGCGGCTTGACCAAACCCTGATAACCTGAATTCAGCAATGACAAAGAACGTCAAAGGAAAATGACGCCGACCTGTCGAGCCCGTGAAACTATCCTGTGGTAAGAATCCAAAGTGCGGAAAAATAATTCAACTCTCACTTTATCAGCACGACGGTGAATCCAGCGATAGCGCTAAATTCCCTTTAGTGAGTGCCAATGTTACGATTACGTTTGACGCACAGACTGGTCCAATGGGTCCATAGCTTTGTGCTCGAATGCATATGCGGTCCTCCATGCGGTATGTGAACAACAGGAGGAATCGCTTGATCACTGGTGTCCTCATTTTCGCCGGGGCATGTCCAGCGTAGACGCAATTGGCCTGCGGGGCGACTGCGAGTTCCGCAAGGACGCGTTTGATCCGCGGAGAGGAGGTCACGACGATGACCTCCGTCGCCTGCACGCCCGGAATGGCGATTGTAGCAACAGCCAGCGGCGCCATGGATTCTTGGCAGGCGGAGCTGTGGCAGATGAGCGGGCTATAGGACGCAAGAAGGAATAGGCTACCGTTCAACGTCACCCAGCCCTCTGCGCCCTTGTTGAGGTCGTACATAACAAGCTCGGACGGGCGGCTCAGAGAGCTACGAGAGGCGAGGATGCGGGAGACGCCGTTCGTGCGGAATACGGTGTACGACATCAGAGACTCGGGCTGGACGAGTCCTGCGGAGGGGCATGGTGCGAGGTTCGTAAATGCCTTGGTCTCGAGGGATATCAACAAAGGAACTGTGCGCGAACGCCATTCGGAGGAGAGTGTAAGGTGCGGAACGTTCCCACAAGTAGGAAAGGCTCCGGCGGGAGTTGATCGAGATAAATGCCCTGTGATGTTCATGTTCAAACATATGTGAGAGAGGCCTTCGAGAGCGCTTACGGGAAATCCCGACTCTAAGGCATGCATCACAGTTGGAACGAGCACGTCGTCAGAGGCAACGGACAGATCAAGAGGTAAACGGCGCGCATGCAATTGGCAGCAAGAACCATGAGGTCCAGCTTGTTTGTTGGAGATGTAGGTAAGGAAGCCGAGGCCGATACGGGGGCTCCGCGCGGAACGATCCTCAGGAGTCAAGGGAGTTGGAGCG
Source organism: Panellus pusillus (assembly GCA_013387415.1). Taxonomy (NCBI): domain Eukaryota; kingdom Fungi; phylum Basidiomycota; class Agaricomycetes; order Agaricales; family Mycenaceae; genus Panellus; species Panellus pusillus. The sequence continues at coordinate 5,953 of QVIE01002909.1, read as the reverse complement.
CTGGGCTTTGCAAGATCAAAATGATAAAGACGAGCAAGTCTGTTCTGGCAGTAGATGAGGCCAGTGCGACGGCCATCGTCCAGCGCACCGTAGCCAACAGCAATGAAAGTTGTCGGTGTGATGAAACAGGTTGCCCGTAAGCGACACGGCCATCAGGCTCCGGAGCGACGACAAGGCGGACTGTAAGACTTGGTAAATCGAACAAGAAGACTCCAGGTCGCTTTTTGCCGAAAAGAGCGTCCCCGAAATCAGGTAAGTCTGCAGAAGGATTGATAGAAGAACGGGCGCGATCATCAAGACTTACAGTCGTCGGTGGAGTCCAGTATCTCGGCTACGTAAAGAAACTGTGTTCCAGCTGGGTTCCAGCTAACATGGGATCCCCTGGCGCAAAGCTCGGGTCGGTGTAGACTTTGCCATGTATTGATTGCAGCTGGAGCTTCGAGACGCCTGTGGCAGATAATATTTCCAGCCACAAGGTAGCGCCATCCTCGCGAAAGATTGCTTTGTGGGATGCCCCAGGAGAAGGGGAGGCAAGGATGCTGGTGACGGGATAAAGGGCGTCTCGAACTTGGATGAAGCGGTCGGCGGTATAGGTTGCGTAGGATCGACAAGAGACGCTAGCCTCTACGACGTCGGAAGCGGCAAAACGAGCGTCTGAGTAGGTAGGCAAAGCCCCAATACGCTGGAAAGAGTCCGACATGGGCCCGATGCGCTGAAATTCTTTGCCATCGTACTCAAGATAAGTAGTCCAGATTTGCAGATTGCAAATAGCCCGGGCCGGCGATCATCGATCATCAATCGGCAATCAGCAATCAGCAATCACATCTTCTTTCAGGCATCATCAGACCTGCGCAGGCTGGCCCTAGCGCTCGCTGACCAGGATTCAAGCTTCAGGCTTCAGGTCAACCGCTCGAGATTGCCCCGTTTTACCGAAATAATGTTCCTCCTATCTCACTCGACAATTTTTACTCCTATCGTCGGGACCGAAATGTTCCCAGAACTAGTCGACCTCAGAAATGGACGAATCTGTCGGGTCGTAGATACGAACTATTAGTACTCCTGGATCTCTTCGGCCCCGCACCCCGAGATAACACCCGGATTAATGCTGTTCCTCTCTCTGAGTGCCTGATCGCCTGTGAAGCTCGATAAAAGCAGCCGGGTTCCTGTTTCCCCAAGTCAACCATGGCCACCACCCTGGCAAAGTGGAGACTCAACTCCCGCTCATTCAGAACTATATCGGCGGTATTGTTCTAGCGCTGACACCCGGCATTTTCACGGCTCTTGGAGGTGGGACTGCCCTGACGTTCATTGCAATGTTGCTGATGAGTTTAAGCGCTGGGAAGTGGTGGTGGACGTGCGTCATCCACCCATCTGGCTTCCGTCGTCAGCTCTGTGCGTGATTTTGTTGCAAAGACGACCAAGCTCATATTCTTCAGACTTTGTATGCCATCTACACCTTCAGTGGGTGGGGTACGGGTATATTTCTGAACACGATCGGCCCCAGAGCTACTCTCACGGTACGTGTATATGTATCACCTACCCTCTTATTTGAGCCTAAGGTTTCCTCTAGTTAGGAACCATTGGCTATCCCGTGTAGTAAGTCTCACTCACTCGCTTTACTGTCTTTCTGAATGACCTCTAGTGTCGCTGCGTTCTGGTACTTTGATGCCACTGGTCACGAGTGGTTTGCGATTCTCTCTGGGGTTGTTCTGGGCTTCTCTGCTGGTCTCCTCTGGTCCACAAGCGCATATCTCGGCATCACATATTCCACGGAGGATGAGAGAGGGAAATACATCGCCATCCAAGGTGTAATAACAGGCATAGGTAAGTATCGTCAGATTACCGCTTTATGCTTTCTGACGCCTTGGTTAGGAGCTACGATCGGTAGCGCTGTTGGATTTGGCCTGTCTGCGAAATCCACCTCAAGCGACGGAGTCCCTACTTCTGTCTACGCCGTCTTCCTTTCTCTTATGTGCTGTAGCATCTTTGTTGCGGGATTCTTCATCATCAACCCTGCGAACATTGTTCGGGACGACGGTACCAAGATTGCGGTGTTCACGAATACGGCTACAACAACATTCTGGAAGGAGCTCAAAGGCGTCTTCGACATGACCAGCGACTGGAAGCTCATGCTCTACAGTTCGTCCGCTCGCACACCTACATTCATCCTTCGCATCCTAATTGCCTTTTCAGTGCCAGTCATGTTTGCTGCAGAGTTCCCCGTAGCAATCGAACCGTCTCTAAATGGTGACGCATCTGAATCCATGCCTTGACTTGATGATGAAACTGACCGTCTTGACAGCTTACGCCTTCAACCTGCGCACCCGCACCCTGCTCGGTCTGCTTTACTCCTTCGCGCAGATCCCCGGCGTCCTCATCTTCGTACCCCTCCTGGACAACGATAAGATGACCCGGCGCACACGCGGTCTCTGCGGTCTCGGGCTTCTCTCGCTGCTCGTACTCGCTGCTTGGTGCGGTGAACTTGGGTGGATGGCCGGAAAGGGTCTCGATCGGTCCGTAGAAGGGCCCGGATACGACTGGACGGATGGCGCGCCTTTCGCGGGATTCGCTATCCTTTACCTCATTTTCGGTGCGTGCAAAGCGTCCCCCGTTTTCCGTGACCATTTCTCAATGCCGTATATGTAGGCGCCCTGTACGTGGGGTACTCGATGGTTGCCATCTGGTATGCCAATTGTCGGAGTTTGTTACAAGCAATCGATCCTTACATATCACAGGATCCTGTCCGCGATGACGAATTCGCCTGCCAAACTCGCACGTTACGCGGGCCTGTTCAAAGGCACCGTCTCTGCCGGAATGAGCGTCGTCTTCGGTGTCGATTCGACTCTCCTCCCTTTCCGACACGTGCGTTGCGTCGACGGCTCTTCCTGAGCAGCACAGTGCTCATTGTTGTCTTCTAATCAGGAGCTTGCATACTGCTTCGCCCTCCAAGCGCTGGGCCTCGTGATAATGACCTTCCTCTGCGTCCGCGAAGTCAAGAACACAAAATATTTCCTCGAGGACGACGTGTACGTGTCTTCTCACCGTCCGCCTGTCTGAAATAATTCTAATTGAGTTTCTGCTGAAAAGCATCGTCCCATCGAGTATGTCAAACGGGAGGAGCAGATCGATCCCGAGCTTGCGGCGCACGAGCGCAAGATACACCCGCACGACGAGTCGGTGGTTGATGCTACTCCAGAGTTGGAGAAGGCTTGAGCGCGCCTTTCTAGCACAATGACCCTTGACGGATCCCTTATTAGTATTTCATGAAATAGTATACATGTACGACGAATCTTAGACAGCTCTAGTCGTCCTAGACTGGATCATTTCTCGAACGGTTGATGCACCAGCTCGGTCTATTTTCAATAAACTACAATACTTGTTAGTTTACAATATACAGTGCCGCCGACGGGCGATATTACTAGCTACAATATAGAGATGTACGATGTGCAGGTGCAGATAGCGAGGCATAGCATAACATCGTAACAATTTGACAAAACAAGGGCAAGATTACGTGCCCGCCGTAGCATTCCGCAACGGCCGCGACTTCGGCGCAGTGGTAGGGAACGGCAGTGAGTAGCGTTTGGTGAGCGACTTGAGCCGCTGGAAGGAGTTCATTTTCCTGTGCCCGCGGTCCTGCATGAGCGACTCGACGCGCTCGGCCGGTGTCTTCGGCGTGTCTTGTAGGAGCCATATTGATGGGATCGATTGATTGGTTGGCTCTAAAATCAAAAGTTCATTTTCAGTGCCCTTGCAAGCGAAGCAACAGAAGAACAGCGAACCTTCGTTCGCATACGGATGCTGGTGGTCGAGCGAGAACTGCGACCGCCGGGCGCAACGAGCTCGGTCTCCGTCGCGCTCCGGCTCGGCATGACGTGAATGTCGTCCCGCGTCTGAATCGGCACGACCTGCGCGCGTGCAACGACCTCGATAGCTTCGATGCTCGTGCGCCGTGCATGCGCAGCAGTACCAGCGTCTAAATCATCTGCATCGTCCGTGCCGGACTCATCCGTGTCGCGGCCGCCGAAATCGAGGAAGGACTCCGCGCCGGTCGATGAGGAGGTGTGAGGCTGTCGGCGGTCGGGCGTGACGGGGCTGGCAGTGGCACGAGGACTGACAGTGGGGAGGGATGGGACTGGCGGGTGCGAGCCTTTGCTATTCGCCTTCAGATTAGGCATCCTGAGGCTGCTCATGGAGGTGCGCAAGCTGCGGCGCCGCGCCGCGGAAACGACGTTCACGCGGTCCGTAGTGCGCTGGCTACGAGACGTCTTCACGCTCCGCGCGCTGCGGTTGCTGTGGATGCTAGCGGCATCTGAAGCCTGGCCAGCTGGATCAACCACCGGAGGTAGATGAGCGAACATTTCGGTCTCTGACGGCGTCGGCGACGGGAGTTTTGTCAGGGTGGGCGGAAATGGCACGGTAGGACTCGATTCGGAATCCTGCGCTAGCGCTGATTCTTGCGTGGCGGCTGTCGACTGTTCCGAATGCATACGCGAAACAGCGTCGATGCTGAAGAGAGCCCTGGAACGGCCGCAAACTGAGCACCGACGACGAGGGCGATTTGCGGTGGTTCAAAGAGACAACTTCGGCGACCTCGATTACCGCGGTGTCTTCTTCCGCGTCTGAGGCCGCTTCGGCATCCAGTTCGTCCATCTCGCGGGCGAGCTTTTCTGCTTGCTGCCACGCGTCATTGAGTTCCGCCTCGAGCGACACAATTTTGTCACGTGCGGAAAGTAATTCAGACGTTCGCCGGCCGTAACTGCTGTTTAGCTGTGGGGAGATGGAAATCAGTGACGGAGTTTTATTTGCATGCAAGGGCCATTCGCACTTTTACGGAGCGCGATTGCCAGTGTGCTGGAAAAATGCACATCGAGCAGCCTCTGAATCTGGGCCGTTTGATCGGCGATCTGAAGGAGATCTTGGAGCAATTTATCGCAGTCGGCAGTCGTCTGGATAGCTGGCTGGTGAGCTGGCGACCAGCGTCACGTCGGTGTCCGGGTTATTGTATGCTGAAGAATTCAGCGCCTGCAGGAGCATCGTTCGTCTGTGAACGGTGAATCTATACTTCGATTGCGTTGCGGCCTTGAGCGCTTCCAGCCGTTGAAGTTCAGAGGGAAGCTGTCTGTCGAGCATGTCAACGGACAGAACGCGGATGAATGACTCTTGCGATGACGCTCTGATTGAGCGCGAGACCAGCTGCTGCAGGTCCTTCGAGTTGAATGTCCCTATTCCGATGAGTTCAGCAGCGATGTTTCTTGCAAGGAAACAAGATACACACAGAGGCAGCTTCAAGCGGCAAACCCTTCCACTGAACTGGCGCCGAGTCGAATGTGATCTGCGGAGCAACGGCCAACGCAGCAACTTTTACCGTCGCCTTGATATTGAGCGGTCCCGCCGCCGGGATTTCTGGGGTCCGTGCTACCGCCGAAAGCAGAGAGGGGACGGAGAAGGAGAGACGTCCGAGGGCGGGGGGGGACGTATGCGTCGCGCTCGGAAACAGGAGCGAGCGCTGCGGCGGTCTTGGAATCAGACCGCTCAGTATACACCGGTGAGGTTCCATGCTGGAACTTGTACTATAAGACATCCGTGGCGAGTTCGCTGCGGCGGTCTGGGTCGCGTCGGGGAGAATGGTGGAACTGCGCACTGGGTCATACCGCCGTCGGGGACCCATTGGTGCAAGCTGGGGTCTATCACGCAGAGATAGCCTGCGCGTGAGGCCAGCGTCGCCATCCATGATGGCAGGTCGGATGGAAGTATCAACAAAACCCCAGCGCCACGTCAAGTCGAGGACAGGATCCTTCACACGACACGGAAGCAGGGGCAAAAGGCACGAGATGAGATTGGCGTCCCTGAACGGAACATCGGATGGAGATATCCATCGGATTTATTCGTGCGAATTCATGATTAGTGCGACGTCATGTCTCTGGCGACGGCCTGGATGATACGAAATGCGTCG
>QVIE01002670.1:0-41388 GCA_013387415.1 Panellus pusillus | reverse complement strand
GGTAGTACTTACTTGCGTTCATTGTTGAATCCATTACTAGTAGTGTTTTGTAAGATTTATATTGCAAATATACCCATTATATGGCTTACTTGGCGAGCTTGAAAGTAAGTTTGCATCATCATACGATGGATTAGGTCCCCTATACACAAAGGGACCAGCTCAGTAGCGGTTGAACCGCATTCGCGCCATTGATGAGTTGCAGATGTTGGTATCCTGCGGAGGTAGTCCTTGTTCAATTCCGAATTTCGGGGCTGAGCCTGAAATACTTCCATCTGACGACTGCGCATCAGGCTGCTGTAAAAAGAATAAGCTTATTTCACGAGTCTCGAGTGATAAGCGGCGTGATGCGAAAGAGTTAGAGTTCAAGAAAACACTCATGATCAATTTAGCCCAGTTCCCAACCTACGCAGCGCTAATGTTAGAGTTAGCCGAGCTTGACGGAATCAGTGGCGATAGTAGGGTCAATCAATATAAATGCGCGAGCAACACTTACATAGTTCTCGCAAGATTTAGGAGTAGAATCGAGTAAATTGATGGGGCAAAAGCAATAGATGTCCTCCACGGGAGGGAAGGACTCCTCTCTTAAATTTATAGCCAGAGAGTTGCATAGCCTACTTGAGCACAGTGTTTCGAGTGAACAGAGGCTATGTAATGAACCGTGGGAACAGTCGACGGGCGGTTCAACATTTGAAACAAGTGATGAACCGTGGAAACGATCATTGACGATCCGTCAATGATCCGAATCACTGATCGATGGCTGTTCGATGACAGCTGTCTGCATGTCCAACGTGAAATTCCGTCGAAATATGACTACAAGAATCACACGGTGTATATGTACAGGTGCTTTTGGGAAGTTTGTATCACAAAGTAGAACTTGGGGTGAGGGCCGTGGCTTTGCCCGGCAGACCGAGTACTTTTTTCTCCGACCAACTATCTCGCCAATCAGTTCACTTGAGTCTTTAGATGTGCACATGTACTATGTTATTACTAGAGCGTATTCGAAGATTTTTAGCCGAGATTTCTAGGGCATTTGATTGGTTGAGAGCCGTTTGTTATATTGTAGTGCTGAGTGTAACACAATTGATACAGCATCCCAATCACTTGAGATGTCACATCAGTCCCGTCACGCCGAACCGGGTTCAACGGCATAGCCACAACGTCAATCGCCAGCATCACCTGATTTTGAATATACTGACATCCGAAAATACTGGCTTTGTAGCTCAAGGAGGGAATTACTTCTGAGTACAGTATCTATAGAGCCTTTGTTTGCTCGACATTGAGAATCACAGAATCAGCTTCTTATTTCACGAATAATAGATTCCTCACTATGCCTTGAACATTTTGTTTGCAGGCAAAATAATGCAAAAATAATGCGTAAACTGCATGAAATCAGCATCTGAGGGGAATGAAACTGTCTTCCAAGCACGATTCATCATTTTTGTGTTGTGAAAACTTCAAGTGGCAGAAAGACTTAAATTCTACGAATCATATCTGAGGTGATCACGGTGTGCCGGAGAAATCCAGCCTTTTAACAAAATAGCTGCTATAAATTGCTCTGAATTAGTATTTTGGGGGAAGGAAACACTCTTCTGGGCATGCATGATTATTTCTGTGATTTTAGGACTTGCAATGGCAAGACTTAAGTCCTATAAACCACAGGTGATGTTGATCACCGCATACCAATCAAATCCGGCCTTCAAACAAAATGGCTACCGACTATCCCCGGCAATTAGTTCACTTGTAAGATGCACGTGTGTGTTTAACCGCGAGTTAAGACCCACAGATCTGTCAGGTCGGGTTCACCTCAGTTGTTCCTTGCTCACACCGTACATAGATAACTCCACACCCTTTTCTCTCCGAATCAGGTCTAATGCAGAAACGGAGAAAGTTTTCTGGCAATGTCCCAATAATTCCTTCGTACACGCTTCTAGACCCAGTCAAAATACCGTCATGATACCATACCTGTCCATCCGGTCGGACAATACGCGCAGTAAAGTGATTTCCCCCAACATAGATGACCCCTCGGAGCTTGTACTGCACAATCCCTGTGCGGCATGTGATTGCCAAAGTAGGTTCGATCATGTCCACACTGTCAGTTATCGAGAAATATATACACGGGGGCGCCTCAAGTACAGTTCGCACTGTTCTTAGTTTCCCACCACATTGACACCTCCCTGAAGAACTTTTCAACATGCCTTCACGCAACCACCTCGACACAGTTCTTGTGTTCCAATTTGATCTCACCGGAGAACTGTCAATGATAACGGTCTGCGCTCCTGGAAAAGCCTCACGCTCTCCTGTCACTGCTTCGCATCGCTCACAAGATGTCCGTCTCATTCCCCAACTTACTTCCCCAAATAATTTGCATGCCAACGTGTCTATGTCTGTCAGGAAGTGACCGTATTGGAAGTCATCTGGAAACACTTTGTACAGTTCTTGTCGGAGATTGTCTCGCACACTTTCCAAATGCATGATTCCCTGTGAAAAATCTCTGAATCCCTCTGCTAGGTTTGGTAAAAAACGGCTAACAGCACAGAAATGCTCAGTCCACTCCCTGGGGCTGTTGAGCCATATGTCCAATAAGACACTCACCACCGAATCATATGCACAACTGTAGTGTACTGAATCCCATTTTGGTCCTTGAGGTACCAGTGGTAAGCTTTCACTGTCCACAGGAGCCTGAGCCGACAATGTTTTCCTCTTCCTACCTGTCGTATTTGCCCTTTCATCACCATCCATGGACATCTCCTTACGTTTTGACTTCGCTTTCTTGTCTACAAGCTCCCATAGGGCCATCTGCTCCTCTACTGGCACTAGAGGTTTATCGCCTTGTCTCCATTTCAACGAATTGTGCAGACCCGACGGCTCATACTTGCCACCCTTCATCTTTTGGAACTTGCGTAGAACATTGCGGCGGTCATCACCCCTGAGCAAATTCAATGGAATATCTCCTTCATAAATCAGGCGCGTAATCACATTCAGTGTTTCCAACTCCCTGAATTCCTGGCGCAGATAGCCTGAAATGCCTTTGGTCACTTTTCCGGCATCTAATCCTTGCAACAAAACGGTACCCTCAGAACATGTACTGCGAGACAAAGCAGTGTAGTAGGAAAAGTGTGTTCGGCAGTTATTCAGGTCGATAACATTTATGTCCCGTGATTTTCCCTGTGAAGAGTAGTCTGTCATTGAAAAATTAGGAAGGACAGGAATCTGCTCCCTTGACACCGCTATGACACGGTCATCTACCAGCTCACACCATACTTCTTTGCATACTCGTGTTAGGGGCACAACGTTGGGTGGCAAGCCAGGTACTACAATTTCCCGAGGAGGTGACAATAATTTGACGAATAAAGTTTCCAATATCTGTTGACCACTGTTTCCAGTCGCTGTAATCCAGCCAACAACTATCGCTTCCTGACCCTTTGTAATACACAGTTCCGTCGCTTCATTATTCCTTATGATAACAGGCAAACCCAGACACAATCGCAATTTCCCTGGCAGATGGTCTCCGTTACTGCTTGGTCTGGCATCCCACAATTGCTTCTGAATACCTTCAGGTATTTTATGCAGCACTTTAACAGTTTTTTTTTTACGTGCACTATCTGGTCGGCGTTCCGCTTCAGAACGTACTTGGATGTGATCATTTGAGTAGAACACTTCCAACTGCAGCCCATGCTCTTCTGCAAACCTGTCTGATCCAAGGTCGTTGATCCTGTCCTTCTGCGAATTCAAAGCAGTAATTATAGAAGCATTGCGTAATCCCGGCATCGCAAAAGTTGGATGTCCCGGTCGCCGGCTGATTGTTCGAGTCTGCAGATATAAGATGTCTTCTGGCGTGCATGCTCCGTACCTCAGATTGGAGAGTGTCAAACGCAGCCTTTCATCATCGGGACTACGGACCCTTTGACGCATAATTTGTTTCAGGACAACCACTGTTGTTACTTGCAGCCACAATACCTTGCCTATAATATTTTTCTGTCGTGCTATCTCTTGGTTATTACCCCTCGCAACAGGCACTTCACGATCCGGAGCATATAGCGCTTGCCCACCAACAGGAGGCAACTGTGCGAAGTCTCCGGCAAAAACCATACTCATACCTCCAAATGGTTCACTGTGTTCATTCAGTGCTTTGGCAAGTTTTGCACTGATTTCATACATGTTGGCGCAAGACACCATAGAAACTTCATCTAAAAAAATGTAATCTACCCCCCGCAATCGTTGTTGAACATTGCGAATATTCCCACCTTCGTTGATGTCTCCTTCACCTGCTTTTCTAATTCCCAGAACGGAATGATACGTACTTCCATTCAGCAAAGCAGCTGCTGTGCCGGTAGGAGCCAGAACAATAAAACGGTACGGCTCTTTTCTTTCCTCAAAAAAACTGATCAAAGCTTTAATTACTTGCGATTTTCCTGTTCCCCCAACCCCTCCTAAATACATTCGGAGAGGTGCTGCTCGCTCTTCAACAGCATGGTTTGCCACTATTCTGAATGCCCTGTCTTGATCGTCATTTAACATGAACAATTCGCAAACCCTGTCAATGATTTCTTGATCCTGCTTCGATTTCGCCCTGAAATGTCTAGTCAAATAAATGGAATCAACAATGGCTACATCGTTGCCAATCCCTTTGACAGTCCGACTTGCAAGTCGCTCTCTAACTTGCGCAGGTGCACCACCGTATTTTGCCTCAAACAGTCTGGTCCTTTCTTGCATCACCCGCTGTTTCCATTGCTTACCAGACAGATCCAATTCGGGCTTGACAGCATCCGGAATGCTGCAATCAATCCTCCGGCGATCCAACCATCCAGCAGCTCTCACGGTTGATTCTATTTTTTGCATGTCGTTCCAAGCCGTCACATATTTCTTGCCTGGCAGCAGTTCCACTGCGTCATTGTTGAGGTAGTGATCTTCCCCATAGGCATACACACATTCCACCGAGCCGGCTTCATCTTCATTGTTCTCAAAACGATATGTGGTCTCAGGCATCTTCCTGTCCTGGGCTGCAAAGTCATCCCGAGCATCGTTACACTCGTAACGTACATTGAAGTTTCGCATCAACTGGAGGGCTTTGTCAGTGAATTTGTGTTCCCGGAATGTCTCATCCCAATTGTCTGAGTCCTGTTTCAACTCACGTCCCGATCTCCATGGCTTGAACAGCATCAACATTGACAAGCAGTATAGCTCCCGGTCTCCCTGATCTTTTCGAGGCAACATACCGCCCAAGATATTTAGGACGACATAACTCCGTTTGCGGGTATCACAATGGACATAATGAGATTCATACAAAGGATGGTCCGGCGAGAATGGATGGCAGGAAACAGGATCGTCCATGTTATGCACATGTCCTACAGAGGGAACTCCATTATTACCATCAGAGCCTTCCGCATATTCTTTTTGTTTGTTGTCTGCACAGTTCAACTCCATTCCAGCTCTTGCATCCCGTTCATATAAGCTCAATCCAAATTCCATTAACTCCTTCTTGGTTCTCCGCTTGCGGGTCGTCATCTGCAAATAATCAAACAGATTTGTGTTTTCAAAAGCTAGCGGTCGACAAGTGTAATCCTGAACCACAGTCACTCCAACTATCTCGCCGCGCAATGTGCTCATCAACATCACTTTGTCAGTTTCGTCGTGACCAATGTCCTCTTCACCAATTGACCCGGCCAGCATTTGATCTGATGTTTGGCCAGACTCGTCCTCTTGTCCATCATTGTCTTTCCATGCCCTCTGGACCTCGTTCAAGTACGACCGCCACCAAAAAGGCTTGAATTTCATATTTGTGTAGTGGTCAGGATTTCCCAACAAATACAAGCATGCCATGGGACTCCCTATTTGTACCTTTGCTGTTAGTGTATTCACCATTTGTGTCACCATGCGACGCACTGTCGACCTAATGTTATCATTGCCACCAATATACTCCCCATTTTGTCTTCCCAGCACACTCGAAATACTGTCAAACACATGGTACATCTTCACAGATGATTTTGTGATGTAGTCTGTTACGTACGCTAAAACTGCTTTAACGGCAGTTCCAGACAATAAGCAGGTTGTATCAGTGTTTCCTCGCATTGTGAACGTCACATCAGGTGTTATGTTGTTCATCATAGGCTCCCGCTTTCTCAGGTGGATAGAACCATCACTGTTATCAACCACACTTTCGGGGAATAATTCCCTAGGAAAACGTGCGGAACAAGAGCCTTCTGCATTCAGACATCCCCTCACCTCGGTTTGTATCTTACCACCTATCTTAAGCGCCTGCCCAATGTCTGTACCGGCCAATGATTTCCGACAAGTGTGAATGTTTGAACGCAAGAGGATGTCATCAGTGGTGAATGCCTGTCTAGCCCAATATTCATCTAACTTTTCACACTGGGAGCACATCTCGTTGTTGCAGTTCTCGCAAAGTGGTGGTGGTGCCTCAGGAAGCGTCTGTGTTGGGTCTTGATATTCGAATGTCTCTAAATTATTAGGTTTTATTGCGGTTTGGGTTTCACACGGAGTCCACGCCTCTTTTTTTGATACCCGTGCCTTGACTTCTTCCATAGTACCGGTCAAAAATTCGCCCACCTGACAACTTTCAAGATAAGCTATCAAGTCCGTTTGAAAGCGGCCATTTGCCTCCATCAGCTGGTCACGTATCACCTGCGGTGACATAGCATTCCTTATCCATATCAACATGTGCATATGCAGAGTCAGTCGGCCCTGCTGTTCCACAGTTCCATAGTATGCATCAGTCTCCCCGTACAGTCCAGAACAGTGATCGCTGCCGATTCCAAGGACATGTTTAACAAATGATGATGTCATGTGATGAAAGAACCTGGCTGCAGCGGCCGGATTTTTGGATATTAGTCGAAGTCGCTCATCTGCGGATCTCAATTTTGGTGTGAACATCATTTCCTTGTCTGCCCAATACAAACATAATGGATGGTGGTTATCAACCGGGGAAAATGTAACAAACCATGTTGGAGCGCCTTTGAATGCCATCAAAGACCATAGCTCGTTCCTCATCCATTTCTTCGCCGCCATAGATCCCTGAACATGCCCCCCAACATGGTCCAGATCTCGACAGAGCTCCTGCACCACTTGTTCGCCTTCCGTCTCGGGTTTTGCGTATTCCCCCTTCTTTGAACGGGCCGCCATATTGTTGACGATTTCACGGTTTGCAGCCATGACACGATCACAAACCACCGAAAAATGTTTTGTCTTAGCCAGCAGATACCCTGCATTGGTACCAGCTTTGATTTGGAGTTCATTGAATGCGATCATAGGAAAATAATAATCCTCTTGGAAACGTTTGTCATAATACATCAATAGCCACCTTTTATGAGCGGCCTCTGAGATCCGGTGTCGATGATGTGCATGACCAATGCCGCCTTTTCCGAAAGGAAATAACCAAGGAAACATCGACGGATATAATTGAGGATTTTTGTATAGAGATTCAGGTTGTTCTGCTTGCCCCACAGCGACCACACAACCCTTTGATTTCAAGTGGTTTAAAGCCTTTAACACAAGTGTTTGCATGTTCGCTGTGGAATATTCCTCCCCGCTAAGTCCTGACACAGCAAACGAACACGCCCCAGCTCCAACTCCTTGCTCCTCTCCGTTATCATGAACACTGATGGCTGTCTGAAGGTTGTTAGTTTGTTCAGCAGTCACTTCTTTCCATTCCACCCCACAAGGTATCCCTGCTTCCGGCAATGCATTGACATTATCTTCGGAGATAGTAAGATGTTCATAGTCGCTATGATTTAATTTCAACCAATCCAACGCTGCCTGCACATTTCGCCGGCGGACTAGCATTGGAGTTCTACTCAAATCATCTTCAGTAGGCCGAGCCGAACCCACAAAAACAAAAGCAAGCACCTCACTAAGTTCGTCTAGACTTGTAGGCAAGATGTCATATACCTTTTTTATCGGTGTTGAAAACATGATAGCATTTGCACTCATTTTGCCCCGGCCAGATGCTACCCGGACAACGCAGCGATTGTGTCTGACTTTCGCTATGAGCATTTGCTCTGCAAAGGACAAGTCGCTCAACTCTGGTGGCACTTCACCAATCCACAGGTAATGGGCCAGACATGCTGTTGGGGCAGCGCCTTTGCGCAGTTTCTCTTCACAATCAACACACACTCTGTCGCAGCCTGGAGCAAGCACCGGACCATCCAAATGTTCAATTTCTTGTTCAGCAGATGATCGAACCTTTCGGGTAGCATCTGGCCGACACAGTAAATTCCAATCTAGAGGCAACTGGTTCATCGGCGTTAGGTCTGTCAGTGGAACAAGTTGTGCACACACCGCACAGCCGGTCTCCTGGAATAGCTCTGGATCGACATCATTACACATGCCACTGACCACTGCATGTCGCAAAGATTTTGAGGGAGGTGCGGGGGAAAGACAGTTTTTGTTAGATCTGTTGACTCAATTATTTGTTCCTTTTCTGCTTTGCGCCTAGCCTCTTTCTGGAGCAAAGCACCACTTTTGATACTTTGATCTGTTGATTGCACCTTCAGGCTAGCGGGTACCACCTTGAACACACTAACAGCTGGTCTACATTCGCTGTGTTCACAACTGTGATCAATGATTCGCACTCTCAAATCCCTTGCCTTGACCCGGGTGTCATATTTTATATTGTGGACTTTGCAAATGGACCTCAAGCTGGCTTTGTTTAATACAGTGGCCATCGTACTCAATGGTATGTTACTTGCGACCTGATGATCACCTTGCGCTTGATTGAGTGCAAACTCCGACAAGAGACAGTGTGTTTGGAAACACATCACCGCCTCTTGTGATAAAGGGGGAGAATGGTGGATTTGAAAAGGTGCAACAAATGAAGCGGGAAAAATCTTTAGAGCCCCGCCTGTTCTTGACAACCGGACCTTGTTTGTTGCGTATGTGCTGCTGGGAAAAGTAGCCAGTGTAGGAGTAACGCTAGACGAAATGCAGAACAGAGACACAAGTAGAACGCTCTCAAACTTCACACAGATTTCCAGAAATAGCTGAGCTCTTGCCATTCGGTGCATATGATCAAACCGAGCTTTAATAGTAAGCAAGCCCAACATTGCGAACCAGTCCCACCTCCGTGTGCAAAATCTACGCATCGCATAAGCCAGCTTTCGACTGTAATAGCCGCTCTCTTGTAATGAACCATAAGCATAGACTTCTGTGGACAGGCGCCGGACATTGATCAAGATGGTCAACAGCAGGATTTCCAAGAAATTCTCTTCATCCTTCATTCTGTGTACAACATCAGGACATGATCTCATGGATGGACGACACAGGTGCATCATTCCCCCCTCTGGAGCATGCCAATTGGTTCGAACACCACTCGAGGCAAGCAATTTTATGCCGCCGCACGAATATTTGGAACAATCTGAATTCGATTTGTATGGTTTCGCGGGACAAGCTCCCGAAAGGGGGTAACCCTTTGCGTATCTCAGGTCTTTGGCAGACGCTGGGACCGCGGCCAGTTGGAGGGAGAGATGAGAGCAGTATATAGCGGACAAGGTCATCGTTGCCAGCGCCAGCGAAATGATAATAGACACGATGTTCATGGTGAAAAAAGAGGAGTGGACAGGGGTGTCTCAATGATGTCTCGGAGCGGCCTGGGCCGGACCATCAATGTCACGTAGTCACATCACGTCGAACCGGGTTCGACGGCACAGCCACCACACCGGTCGCAGTCATGTACTTACCAATTTCGCAAATGTGAATGCATCGTTGATGATTACCTTTTCAATTCATATTTTGGGGGCTTGTAGACACTCTTCAGAGCACTCATAAATATTTTCGTAAATTTAGGTTCCGTGTTGGCAAGACTTAAGGTCAATGACTATGCTTGATGAGTTGATCTCAGTGTGTCAAACATATTCAGCCTGTAAACAAAAGTGCTACCAACAACTGCTCTCAATTTATGTTTTGGGGGGAAGGAGACAATCTTGAGAGCACTCATGAATATTTTTGTGATTTTAGGTACAGTGGTGGCAAGACTTAAGCCATATGAACCGGAGGTCAGTCATGATGCCTGAGACAGATGACACTGTTGACAGATCAAAATCACACGATCCGGTTGATTTGCAGTGTGCGAAACATAATCGGCTTGTAAACAAAATTACCGCTATGAATTGCTCTTAACTAATATTTCAGGGTTAAGGAGACACTCTTGAGAGCACCCATTAATATCTTGGTGATTTTAACCGTTGGGGTGGCAAGACTTAAGCCCTATGAGTGTGAATGGGCACCGATAGCAGCGAATGCAATACAGCGGCGGACTCAGGGATGATGGTACAGTCTGGGCTCAGTTGATCGGAACAACAAGAAAACAATCTATCAGGGTCCAGCCCTATGAACTGATCCGCGCAATTTATCACATAGCCACAACCCGGATCAAATTGTTTCAAGTTTCGGGGCAAATTCAAACCATTAATGGGCCCTCGCTACGTCCCAAATTACGAAATACCGATTACTAAAGTACTCGGAACCGCGTCCGTGACAGTACGTGTATCAGCCTTGACACAACCGTCTCTGAGATGTCTAATCGGATCTGGCTCACACCGAGCAGGGGCCACTGGCCAAAAACATGCGCCGTCTCTCCCAGCTTGTTCTGCCAGCTCGCTCAAGTCTGCCGTCTTTCGGGCTCGGTTGATATCCGAAGAATGAAGATTCCGCTACGCTATCCGGGACTCTTCCTTGGCTACAAGAACTGTTTTTTTGAAAACTAACTAAACCTCGTTTGCTAAGTACCGCCTCAACCTGATCTAGAGTCTACGCTCGTTGCCCTCTGCATCGAAGCAGCTCTCATTCTTACAGCCTGACTTCAGCGCGCTGTCTCTGCGGGCTATGTATATCCTCCCTGTGGGACAGTTGGTTGTCTGTCTGATGAACCACGATCAAATCGAAGGCATGAAAAGCGGGGAACGCCGCCCCGGCCATTCGAAAGTTCACATCCTCGTCAGCAGTAATGGCTAAGGGCGTCAAAAATGTGCTCGTCGAAGACCAGAGTGCCGGAATGGTGAGCAAGCAAAAGGGACACGCGTCGTTTGCCGATTCCTCATTTATATTCCGAGGTCGGCGATAGTGACCTTTCCCGGCTTCACTCGAGTCCTACCGCGGTCCGCAGTCCCATGTCCATCCACCACATCGCCGCAATGCTGGCTCCAGCCTGGGGCCACACCGTCAGCTACATCCAGTTGGCAAGGCAGATGCTACAGCAAGATCCAGGCCTCGTCATAACAATCGTGCAGCATAACATCATGGGTAATTCAAGCCGTTCTACACCTCACTCAAAAAATCACCCTGACAGTCGTGCAGTTGCACAGATGGAAGCGGAGCTACAGATGACCGAATACGACTCTGCGAGGCTCCGCATCGTTGGCGTCGGCGACAAAAAGTACGTACCACGCTCTGTTTTTCATTGCGACCGTGCAACGCTGGCACGCTTGCAGCCTGCGATTTTCACCCAACGACTCGGAGTTGCAGCGCGTACTCGACGATCTTGTCGCTGGGTGGCTGAAAGCCCTCACCACACTCGTCAAAGGCAACGGAGACTGGCCCACACCACACGCTGTGCACGTAAGTACACGCTGAAAAATTTGATTTTGTATCCAAGCTTGAAAGATGACTTTCTCCGTCGTCGCAGCTGGATTTTTTTGGCGGGGGTGCTGATCGCACCAAGGAAATTGTGGGCCCGGGCTGCAAAATGCTCATGTGGTGGTCCTCTTCACTTGTTGCCCTACCTGCACATGTCACGGACCACGATTTCGCCGCAATAACGGACAAAGTCTACGCGGACGCGGAACGGCGCCAGGGCCGGTCGAAAGATGAGATCTTGAACGCAGTGCGTTTGGTCCTCAGATTCGTTTCAAGCCTTCCTCATTAATCTGATTCTTCAAGGTTGGAATTGCTTTAAACGGGACGGACAGGCTTTCAAGCCTCGTTGTGAAGGCCCCCGGCATCGCCGACATGTATGATTACGAACGGTGCGCGCATGCGGCAGGCCAGGCCCCGATGGTTTCGCGCGAGTTCTTGCAACCAGCCAGCACTTTGCGAAGATGGCCGACGGGTTCATTGTACCGACGACTACGTGTTTTGAGCCTGTAGGCGTGCCGTATTGGAAGGAATTCTGCAAAAGCCGTGGGCAGGCGTTTTTCCCGGTCGGCATGCAGGCGCACGATGCGTGCTGGACCACCGATGATTCGTCTACGGTCTCTCTCGAAAACGAGACCATCCGAACGTTTTTGGAACATGCGGTATGTGAGTACGGTCAGAGATCCGTGCTCTACATTTCGTTTGGGTAAGGAGTGGTTTCTATCCGTCCGGGCTTTCTTTCCGTGCTGATATATAAATCCACAGCTCCATCTTCTTCCCGACTTCCATGCCGGGACACGTCGCGGCGCTGGTGGAGACTCTCCTCACTCTCGAGAAACCCTTCCCCTTCCTGTTCGCTCTCGGCGGAAAGCTCGCTGCACTCCCCGAAGAACTTATTCAGCGAATCAACTCGAGCGGACGCGGCCTCGCGTGCAGCTTCTGGGTTGAACAACGCGCAGTTCTCCGGAGCGGCGCCGTCGGCTGGTTCCTCACTCACGGGGGCTTCAAGTGCGCATCATTAACATTAACATCGGCTTCGGTGGCTCCCACATACTTGACTTAACGCCCCGTGCTCCGCAGCTCGATCACGGAATCGCTGTCCCAAGGGATCCCGCTCATCCTCTGGCCGATGGATGCCGAGCAACCCATGAACGCCGCGCTCCCAGGAACCGACTCCCGTTGGCATCGAACTGCTGCAGGTGGTTCACCAGGCTTCTCTTCCAGCCCATTGCAGACTTACTCATTCCATTCGCATCGCTGTAGGTGCGCACGGGCGCGCAGCTCGGTCCTTCCCTCAGGCTCAGGGGCGGGCCGACGATCACCGGAACCGTGGGCGACGCGACTGACGAGTTCAAAGCGGCATTCGAGGCCGCGCGGGGCACACGGGGCGCCGTGATCGCGGCGAATGCGATCGCGCTGGCGAAGGCCTTGAGAGAGGCGCGCCAGGGTGAGGCGGCAGCTGAAATTCGGCGGTTGGCTGCTTTTTAACTTGTAGGATTCTTCGCTAAGTACCTAGACTTTGATTCGAGATCTGCTGTGTTTAGAATGGACTCACTGCCAGTGCCATTTGGCTGGCGTACGGACCTCACCTACTTCCGGTTTCCGACCGGAGAGTTTGCCGGGTTCTTTGGGCGTGGTGTCGAGGTGGGCATTACTATCGAACTTGGTGGCAAGATAGATGCACGGCGGCGTCTTTGGGAAACGCCCTTGGAGCGAGCGGCACACTGGCTAGTGTGGCGGGAAATAGGCTTCCGAAATTTACATGTGCAAATTAGCCCGGTTAATTAGCGGCTAATTTACCGGGTGGCCGTCGGGGGCCGAAAATGGGGTGTATATTAGGGTCAAATAGGGTCAAATAGGGTATATTGAGTATACAGCCTTCGAGTAGGGTCTGGTGTGCTCAGAAATGATACACAATGTTTTGAAAGACTGTATCTTGAGGTTGTCGAGCTTGAGGCAAGCCGAATCGGGATTTACACGTCTGTCATGATCAGGTGCTGTGATTTGCAAGTGATTTGTGACAAATTTTCTCTCGAGGTCTTCGCGCCGACACGGCAAGAATCATGATGGCGTACGAAGATCAGCTCCGGCTGCTCGCCTTGTACATGCAGAAGCTTCCCACGACACTGCCGTTGGCGGAAGCCAGGGATCCCATCAGCAAACTTCTCGCCTTCAAGCTGGATCCCGACTGGGTTGCCGAGATCGGGGAAGAAATAACAGTCAACTATAGCTGCGGCAGACACTGTCGCCCCCAAGGTGGATGAATGAAGCGGTTGGGCGTAGCTAATTAACGCTAATTAACGCTACTTGACCGGTAAATTAGACAATTTTGCTCTTTGACTGGGTAAAATAGCTCAAAAAATCTCCCGGGGCTCCGCCCCGGACCCCTTCTATTTGACTGTAAAATACATGGGTGAATTAAGTCAAATAGGCCCCTGCGGGGCCTAAGGTAAATGACGCCGGTCAATCAGACCCGGATCCTATTTCCCGCCACACTAACACTGGCATTGATGCTTGATGATGGGCCCAGACTTCTGAATGAGGCCCGGCTATCTCGTGCCGAGACAAACAGATACAACCATCAAAGCGGTTTAACCACCATGATGGCGCGCATATAAAAAGCCATCGATACGCTTTCTTCTCTGCTTCCTCTTTATTCTCTTCCATGTGCACCTCAGACTTTTTTGTCTCCCGCTCCCAGACGCAGGCACCCGCCGCCAAACGTCGAAATTCCCTGCCCCGCGCGCGGATGCACGCACATCCACACCTACGCGGGGCCCGAGCCCGAGCAGGGCATCAGCGCGCTTCTGCACGAACACGAAGCGGAGTGTGTCGGGTACGTCTCCGAGTCGCGTCGCGATCGCACACTGTACTTACCGCCGACTCCCAGCGCGCCGCAAAAAGATTCAAATAAGTTCAAAGCCGCCCACCAAATCGCCCTCGTCCGCCAGCTTCGCGCGGGCCCACTTGCCTGCCACCAACTTCCTTCGCAACGGGCCGCCGCATCACGGGCGCCACCGGGCCCATTCCACGCGCGTGGCTCCCGGCCTACACCCGGCGTGCGCGCGCGCCCCTGTCAGCCCCGGGGCGCTGAATCGGACTCCCGCCTTTACACAGCTTCCGGCGCTGGTGCCACCAGCCGGACTCCGCCGGCGGTCGCGGATTGCCACCAAGAAGCTGAAGTTCAAGGCTAGCGCCTCGAGCAGTGCGAATGTACACGTGCGGGTACTGCGCCGCGGTGCGCATCGAAAGCAGGTTGACGTGCGGCGGGACGCGAAAAAGGCGCGGTCTATGCGTCGGGACGAGGTGCGTCTTTCTCATCTCATTTCAATTTCCCTCTTCTTTATCTCTCATCTCGAATTCCGTCGATGGATTGACTGACTGACCACGTACGAATTCAGGCTCGGGAGATCAAGAAGTGGACCCAGGACACTGCCGGTGCGGTCTCTGCGTATGAAGAGGACGCGCTCTGGCCGCGCCATTGTCCCTCGGCGGAGTACGAAGCGTGGTTGCAGGTCTCGGGCTGATGCGTAGCTTAGGCTATCAAGAGGCGCTCTCTGCTAATGTCATTAGAATCTCAATCCGAGCTGCAGCCACCGTGAAACGACCATGATATTGATAACAGCAGACCGCCTACGCCTATCCCAAATATTCGCAGCCTGAGGCAGAGGGTGAAAGAAGAAGTAAAACACACCGGAAGGTTATTTCTCAACGCCCACCCGGATCGAACGGGACGAGGTTTCAGATACTAGTGCTTTCACTCGATGCTGATGCATGGAGTTCATGATCAACCGCCAACCGTCAAACCTTCTGGGCCGATATCGGGTGCTTGCCCCCGGTCTACCCATTCGACGGTACACGTGCGTGCCTGTTCGCCCAACTTGGATTCGGAACAGTAGTATGAAAAGTTGCCCTTTGCTCAATCCCCCGGGGCCCGGCCGAATCCCTGACACAGAGCTCTCCTCCCTAGCTCTAGGGTCTACTAATTTGTCGTCCTCAAGTGCCGCCGCAAGACGCGCTGTTATGTGTGAGGAAGGCATTAGTAATAAATATTGCGCTCCTTGACGGAATCTCAGTCGACGTTGCTTGCTGTGTGTACCATGGCCCATAGGGGGGGTCCCTGTTAGAGCGATCAATTCGCGACCCACGCACCACGCCGGTTGCGGTGGAAGGTCTTGAGCTCGAGCAGACCGATATCCCGCCCAGTGGGATCTGGGTTAAGTTGAAACCCCTGGTAACGAAACGGTTTCAGACGTCAGCGTACGGCGTACGGTGCAGAGGGATCCTATAGATTGCCGCGGCTGCTTCCTAAGGCCTTGGGTCATGGATACGACCGAATGCAACTGCCTCTCCCTTCAACGCCCCGTTAACGTCGCAGAAAAAAAGGGGGATGGACACCATCCAATTCTGCTACACCGACCTGCCTCGAACGAGGTCGCCTAGTACTAAATGACGGACGAGTGAATACAGCATATAGAATGCAGGTGCTCTAAATCTGGACCATCTTCTGCGTGGCACAAAGAGCTTTAATAACAGCAGATGATCATGATGTATAGTATCGTATAATATTGTACACAGAACAAATGAATGCAGTGATGTCGATGCTAGTGATTTTTCTCCCAGAAATATGCACAGAAGTCAGTTCATCCCATCTTAGCCTTAGCCGGAGGTCATGGACCAGGAAGGATCTCGGGGGCCTTCTTCTGCGTTTCAACCATCCGGTCAGCGACGTGCTCGATCAAGAACGTGATACGAAAAGGCAAAGTGTAGCACATACCGGCGTCTCCATCTCAATCTCCATCTCCAGCTGGTCTTGATCCTGTGTCGACTCCCGCGGATACGTGTCAAGGGATGGCATCCCCGTGTCGACGTCAGTCTTCGGGTGTATGAACGCGAGCGGCATAGTTCCCTGGCGTGGCGTCCGTCGACTTAGATACTAGATACCAAAGGGAGAGATGAAAACACGCACCGTAGAGCCCGTCGCGCGCCCGGAACTCGAGCGCAATTTACTGATTGAGCGGTCCGACTTTTCGGGTCCCCTCGGCCGAGGACGACCCGACGGACGTTAAGCGACGCGAGGATAGAGTTGACGTACACTGTGGGCGTGGGCAGACGTCAGGTCAGCGTCCGCGTGGCGACGGCAGTACATCAGCGGAATACAACGTACGTTCCCTACGAGCTGATGGAATGGCTGCCAGTAAGTGTGGTCCGGGATGCCTACATTCTACATGGGAGTAGGATGTGGTTAGTGCAATGCCTTGTGAGGGCTGAAGACCACGAGGATGCTTACCAGCCCCAGAAAGAGTATCTGCGTGATGCTGGGCATCGAGGTAAGAATACACCGTATATTTGGGCCCTGAGCTGCTCAGGGCAATTGACGAATATGGACTCACGCGGTCAAGATTCCACGGCACATGGCGTAGAGGATCAGGGTGTCAATCATCTCCTCCGTGCTGGCAGACAGATGGAGTGTGAGCAAGCACGATGTGGACGTGGAAAAAAGGTGAATGGAGGGACGGATACGGACGTGCGGATGCCCGCTCGGCGCTTGAGCGGAGGAAATAGATGAGGGCCACCATGATCGGATGTCGCAGGCACCGGCGGTACCTTGGACTGGGCCGCTGACAGCCTAGTGAAGATAAGTGCAGAGACGCAGATCGTCGGTGGGCGTAGCCGTACTTGGAAGGAATGCGTTCTATGGAGGCGACGGCGTGATTTCGAAATCTAGGCCATATTAGGAATTTTCTAAGAGGAGACAGAAGGAATCAGCTGAACGAACAGATGAACGGTGATATCTGAAGCTGGTTGTAAGTATAAGGCGGGTATAGGAGAGGAAACTTACAAAGACCCAATCCTAATTATCCGATTCCGATTAACACTAGTCCGAAAGCGAAGAGAACAGGGCATACCGCATGATGCGACAGCCAGGAGAAGCTACAGAACACGTTCAGCCTGGGCTACGCTCTATTCATTGCACTACCGCTTACAATGCTGCCCGTCACGACTACATTCCGTTGCTGACTGCAATTAACGGTAAATTATCGGGTTGGACAGTCGAAGGGAATGCTTACTGTGCCATATTGCCAGGCATAGTAACTTACGCATTTGAGTTTGATAGGATAAAGATGGAGTCGAACGGTGATAGAACCCACCATTGAGCAGTAATCGTGGTCATCGTCTGGAGACGAGAGTAAGTGCAAGTACAAGCTCCCGCAAGGAAACTGACCAGGAAGCCATTTTCAAGCTGTCGCAATGGTCAGTGAGTGTGTGAGTTAGGCGAGAAGCTGCTCACAGCAAAACTCCTGATGAATATATAGTCTGAGTGAAGGAATGGATAAAATGGGGGTGAGTGTACCAGGGTATGTTGGCATCCGCAGCGAGATTCCCGAAGTTGAGGATAAAGTATGTGTACAGCGAGTGCGCTACCATTATCGTAGACATTGTATCGAATAACCTGGATTCGGTAAGTCATGCGAGCAAGGCGAGCGGGCGAGCGCCACGCGTACCATAACATCGATACCTGGGTTTACAAGACATTAGGCTGTGATGACAAATTTTCTGCTAGACGCCTACCGTCAATTTCAGTCGGACGCTATCCTTGGGGTAGTTTCTGAATACAGATAGCACTGCAGGCAGCACAATTCCGTAGGCCCTGTGCAAAAGTGGAACTTCAATCCGTATTTTTTTCTCTTGGCAGACACCAGGCGAGATGACATACGTCGTGGCGACCGCAAATCCTGCGCAGTAGTTTCAGTACTCACTAAGCCGAAAAGGCGTAATTTACCTATGACGACGTGCCAAAGCCTCCTTTACCTCTGCTATGTCCGCTGCAAGAGCCGCCGCGCTCTGGATCCAGAGGAATGATCCCAGCTCGTGTGTACGATGCTGGGGCTTGTTGCTGATTTTTTCGCCATTTATTACATTAAATACATCATGGTCTGACCCCTCCGGGGTATTCAATGTTTATTACCTGGTATTAAATGGTATGTATTGAACCCCGGTTTAATACAGCGTTCAATACCCAGCACTAGAAATTTCAGGCAAAGATATCAATGTCAAGGAACCGAGACAAAAGGGGAAGAGGTACCTTTGCCCGAGCGATAGTACCAATGTGATCACCAGGTGCAAGCATTTCGAGAAACCCAGCACCGTCTCCGCTCCCGGGCCCATTACAATTGTGCTCCATGTCCTCGCCCATCCATCCGCCGCCGACGCCCCAGATGACTGTGTGTAAGAGAGACTGTACATGTGCGCATCGGTTGGTTTGGATGTGCCAGCGGCCGCAGTCCCCGTTGGGGTTGTCGATTTGAGCAAATGATGGGTTAGGGCGAGGCGGAGATTTTGCACGGAATCCCAGAGCATGCGCCCACCGATGCAGCAGTCCTCGCACCGGAGTTATCTCTTCCCCGGTCCCGGCGGGTCGTAGAATGGACGCTTCGAACCAGGTAAAGGAGCCGTCATACGTTCCTAAAAGAGACTTCACTTAGAGACATACAATATCCGGAAGCCTGGATGGATCTACCATGAAACTCGGGCGAGTTGCTCCAGCCTTGATCATGGCTCAATATATAGAATTCGACGCGCTTGACGCAAAGCCGTGCTGCAGATTCGCCTAATTCACGGGCCGAGGGGATCGGCGGGGTGATAAGGTAGCACACAGATGCGTCGTTGTTCTTGCTGCGCGCAGTGTCGACTATGACACGTGCCACCTTCGAGCCAACAACCCGGGGCCAGTATTCGGCTTCTTCGAGGATGAGATTTGCGAGCTCGAGGGGAAGATACTCGAGGAGAATGCCACGGACTTTAAACATGTCTTGAGGTGAGCAAGGGCGATAGTCGGCGTCTTGGACCGTTTTTGGCCTATCCGTCGACGATATTGGCAAAGGTGATCGTAGTTTGGGAAGATTGAAGATGAGGATGAACGCGAAGAATGGCCACAGAGCGCTCACATCCCAGCTCATGGCCGCACCCGAGAAAGGTATGTAAACATGTGTCAATCGACTGGCGGGTCTCCGGTCCCCGGCGGGTCATCAACATTCTCAGAGTTCTCTCCATGAAAGCGATGCCGCTATTGTCATGCTCTTGGTGGCTGTTGGACACCATTCTCGTGAAGGATGCTCTCAGCGGGTGTATCATACGAAGACGGTCGTCCAAACAGAAGTCGGGCAACACCGTGGCGAGGTCCCAACTTGTCGGGCAGTGACTCGATGTACAACTTCAACTTAAGAGCCTGACACAGACGCCACCGCACAATCGGATATCCTTTCCCCGCCGTAGTACCGCCGTGTCTTCCGCACGGATTGGGACTGCAATCGTCACTGGCACGGGTACGTTTGTTGCTAACCCCAACCTCCCTTTGACTCACATTCTGGCACGTTAGCTCAGGACATCGGAAGAGCTGTGGCGTTGCGTCTTGCACAAGATGGGTTTGACGTTGCAGTGGATTCGTTCGCAGCAGAACAATGCAGACTTTTTTTACAGATCTTAATCAATGGCGGTCTCTTCCCCGATTGAAAGTTGGCAGTTCGTTTTCGTTGGCTGGATCTCGACACTTTTTTTTTTCTCAGAGCCGCTTTATCATTCGAGTGGTGTCCGGTCGATAGAGGTCATATCTGTGCTTGGTCTCCTGCTTATTTCGTTGAGCGTTACTTCGAAGTTTGCCGGAAGTGCTGCAGATTCCAAATACTGATATTAGATATTATATAGAGCACGCAGAAGGGTATCAAAAAATGAACGACGCCGCAGCGAAACACCTAGGGTATCATATCGGACTTGATTATCCAACAGCGGGAAGCTTTAAGCGGATGAGGACCCCATAAGCGGTAATTCATAACATCCCACGCACCAGGTTCAACTTCCCCCCTCTGCTTCTTCGCAACAAACGCCTCTGCCCGTGCCCACAAATCCCACCCCCCGCGCGTCTCGACCTCCCAGTCCGCGATGAGTTCGTAAACCCTCACAGGCATCAGGACGAACCGCGTGTCTTCAATCCCCAGCGTCTGGCTGATGCGCTGGGCGGTGCGGTTCGACGCGTCGGTCATGATCAAGACCTGTAACTTCTTGCAATTGGCCAAAACTGCTTCCAACGTTTCGCGATGGGCGATGCGCCTGGAACGGAGATGCGTGAGCTCGGGAGGGATGGGAGCTCAGTTGAGAATTCCTGGAGATCGAACTTATCCGGGACGGTCAGGTGGGTAAGGCATGTGAACGCGGGGAGGCGCAAGTCAACCAGCGTTGTAGACCCGCCAGCGAATAGATCGACGCGCAGCCGTTGCAGGCGCATCAGTCCAAGAAATTGTGGGAGCACATTCTCTGAAACGTAGATGCCCAGGTTCTGTACGTCCGTGCAGGCGGAAAGGACTGAAAGCGCGAGCAATGCATCTGAAACGCCTATGTTCCCTGTAATAAGCAGGTTCCGGACGTTTTTACCCCAAAAACTCGGTGGTTTCGTCTCAAGCACATGGCGGAAGGAGGGCAAAGTCGGGTAAGAGATGACCAGAGTTTCGTAGAGGAGAGGTTCAATCCTAGAGGCATGATCGCGTTAGTCTATGAATATGTTATGATGTCCCGACAGACCGCCTTACCACGTCAAAACGCGGTACGCGACGCGTATGAGACTCGGAATGGTCTCAGGATGAATCCTGGCCGCGGTTTTGAAGACCTGCATCTCCATCTCTGGTGGAAGCACTGGCGGGCTCATGCACGAAATGGTCAGGAGCAAAGATCTAGAAAAATTGCTGATCTATGTTTCATAAACAAAATAGGGGGAATTCAAGGAAATATCAAACTCGAAGTTAAAGGTTTTCCCCAAGGTCGATCGACGTGAAGCGAGGGTGTTGCGCGTACAGCGTCGACAGATACTGCGAAATTGGAGTCGCGTAGTGCGAGTTCACTCCCACAAAATGGGTCAACTTGGGTCGTGAATTCGTGAGAGCTGGAGGTGTATAAAATCGTAACATTGGAGACGGTGATGGACAGACAGAAACTCGTGTATCTACTCGGTCCAGTCATACATTGGCCATAACCTCCTTGTCCTCACAACTAGGCCCGAGCTCAAAGCTTTTGAGGGTAGCCCTTGCACTCAAAAATTGACACCGGATAATCTCAGCCTTCTCCGCCGTACGCGGGGTGATCCTGCACTTGAAGGGAAGCGGAGCAACCGTAAGTCCCTGCATCCTCAATTTAGGGGATATTGTCGAAGAATGGAAGAGGTCAACGCACACTCATGTATGCTGAGGTATCCGCTTTAATCTCATGGCCATCCAAATCGACGTTCGGCTTGAAGTCAAAGGCCCATAGGAGATTCATCACATTGATATTCTAAATTGAGGCGAAAGTAAGGATACTATGTTATTTAGCAAAGAAAACTTGAGACGCACAATGGAAGTCTGTGCCAGATGAATGGCCACGCAAATTCTCTACTCACCGAGTTTCACATAAGGAAAGGATCGGTCGAGGAGAATATACTGACGCGACCAGCTCCAAATACTAGGTTGTGTCGCAAGTCGGTTCCGTTGACACCAGGCTTCGTGCCGTTCTCCGTCAATAAGTATCTCTCCGGGAGAAAAATTTCCGGCTGGTCGAACAATTCTAGGAGAAAAGAGCTTTATTCTCAGAAGAGGTGGGTGCAAGAACGGACTTGCCTGGGTCATGGTATATTCCCCCTGAAACACAATGATCAAGGGAGGGTCGGACAGAAAAGTAGATAGACGGGTCCGGGGTGACGGACTTACATGTGTTGATGAATATGGTACTACCACTGGGAATGAGGTATCCTCGATACTTGATTTCGTAGGTTCAATGCCAGCAAAAGGAAGTATCACGCGCGAACCTCTTCCGGAGCTGTCGATGCGTGGTTGGCTAGCGGGACGACAGGACGAAAACGATGGTTCTATCCACATTACATGAAAAGTCGGTTTGATCGACGTTCGCATAGTTCAACCCACCTCGAGAATCATTGCACGGATGTAAGGCATCTGGTCGAGGTCGTCCAAGGTTGGCATGCGACTTTTGCCGACGACACGGTCCATTTCTTCATGAGCTTTCCTCTGTGCCTCGGGATGAGCGACCAGTGCTAAGATCAGAGAGTTCAGATAGGCCGCGGTCGTGTCTGATCCGCCGCCTAGAAGTGCAATCCCGAGATTTCTGCACATTGCCCTCAGCAATTCATATCTTGAGAAGTCTCAAGAAGTCGCACGCGATTATCTCCCTGTCAAGACCGAGCTCTTCTTGTCGCGCTAGCAGTTCTTCCATATAACTTCCATTCTGCTCGCCCCTGCGCAATCGCTCCTCCGTCCGTTCCACGAGACTGAAGGTAAGTTTCCTCTGCATCTTTCGGATCCGTTGAGCGTCCCGCTTCCATTTGGCCCATCGTTCAGGAACCAGTTCTAGGAGTGGAATCATGTCATCAGGTAGTGTTGCACCAGCCTGTACGAGGCTCATCCACTGTTGTTGGACATCTGCTAGTGCAACAATTTCTGGGTTATCGTATCGCGGCGCGCGGATTCCATACAGGACAGACAGAATGACTGAGCTTGAGTAGCGCCGTACATGATTATAGAACGACTGTTGCAGTGAACATCGCGAAAGATCGAATACGTATGCACGTACCTGTGGCGTACAGAGAATGTCGTAAAGTAATTGCGTCGCTTCGGCCTGCTGAACAGGGTGGTGGAGTGCGGTAGCTTTAGGGGTCAGGATGGCGTGTGCCGCCTTACGCAGAATTTTCCATGTATCATCTAGGGAAAGTTAGCGCGTTTCGGGCGCATGTCCTCGGAAAAATGGAAAAGAACACAGACTGTAGGGAAGGAACGTAATATTCAATCCTCCTGAAACGAGTTCGCTGGGGTACCTCCGCGGCCGGCTTGCGGTCGTCGCACTCCGTTTATCCAGCAATTCTTTGATCGCACTGGCATCGGTGAGGACAATAGCAGTACGGGTTCCCACTTTGAGCTGTAAATAGGAGGAGTTTGGGTGGAAGGGATGAGCGCTACGACCAGCAGACCCACGGAATAAATGCCGCCGTATCTTCGCGCCCACTCGGTGAATCTGCCAAGCCCAAATTTCTAAGAAGAAGATAACAGGCAGAGGGATGGACACACACTTATGATAGACCTTCGTCTTGGGAAGCAAATGCAGGTTCCCGATGATTGGAAAAGTTGGCGGTCCAGGTGGGAGCCCGTGTTCACGGGCACCTACTTTTCGCAAGAACACGCCAGCAACAAAAAGTAGAGTCAAAGCTACCCAGAAGGCCATGCTAGCCGGCGAAGTAAGAGATTCAAATGTGAAGTCCACCTTGCTTTATGTGCCAGGTGCTGAGCTCCTACCGTAACCGCTCGGTCTTCTTCGGACGATAAGGCATTTCATTCCCACCGGATGGAAGAGAACTTGTGCGGCCCACCGCAGCTCCGCAAAGTTGACCCTGCACTTCTTTCATCTTCCAGCTTGGCACATTAATGGTCTTACAGGATGAAGAAGATACTGCTAACCGAGGACTGATCGAAGATAGGCTGAATGAAGGGTCCTAGGTGCCGCCTGGGTTGCAATTTCCGTTCTTTAATCTTCCTTGAGCACAAAAAAAGAAGGAGGTGTATTGAAAGGTCGAGCGGTCCACAAGTTCTGAATCTTCAAGAGGGCAAGAAAGTGCGACGAGAGACGCGATGGATCTGAATCAGAAATTTGAAGGAAACTGATGTCCGAGTCCGTGCTAGAGTGACCAGGCAAGCACGCCAGAAACCGTTGAGAAACAGACTGGAGAAGCGATCCTGAATAACCCTGCAGTGGCAACGCCGGAGAATGCATGTAGTACTACAGTGAATGCTGTACATGTACGGCATGTAGTACGCGCGTCACGGAGCTGAGCGATCATTGATCGCATCACTCGACCCAGCTTTTCTCCAACCACTACCTTGCGCCCAACTCGCGCTTGGGGCTCGGACGCCTTGGACATTGGAGAGTCGCGACTCATCACTTTGATCCTACTCTAAAAGCCTAGGATCGCACGTTCTTCGGCTCCCTTCTCTCTTGACCGGATGCTTGGGCCCATTTTCACTTATCGGGGCCTCTCCCACCGGAGCAGCTTCTAGCTAGGCTGACTTAAAACACGAGCACTACGACTCTGCTCAGCCTGTCTGCTGATGTTTCTCTGCGCTCTTTATCCTATGGTAAAGGAAATCTTGCGCTCGAACTGGGGCTTTTAGATGAAGCAAACCTTTCTGGTTCAGGCTCGAACGAAGTTGTTCAAAACTGAAGCCATTCACGAGGTCAACCCTGGACAACGAATCTCGCCAAACTTTCTGAGTACATTCCCGAGAACATCGCGTGCGGCATCCTGCGAGATCCTGCGCATCATTAACGACGCCGGTATACTCCGTTTCCCCTTTCAGAAAGGATGATAAAATTGACTCGGTGTAGCTTGGATCTGAACCTCCGAAAATCGAGCGTCACTCCGAGTCACTGCGAGTCTCTGGGCTGACCGGTCTTAAAGTCTCCTAGGACTGCGGAAGTATACTTTTTGGACTCATCACGGTGCGTGTGGCACCTTCAATGCTCCAAGGACACGACGTTTTGATTTGCGTTGTAGCCTCGCGTATCCTATCTAGAGATTCCGGAAATGGTTGTGATATCAGACACCACGAATTCTATCTTGTCGATGTCGATGTACAACAATCCCTGCTCTGTGCCGTATGCCTGCTCGATTTTCGTTTCTAAATGATAGCGGAATACAGTTGCTCGCGTCCACATGACCAAAGTTCCCGTCAAGACATTGCTCTGTGCGCCACGTCTAACTGGGGTTTTTCGGACACCGAGGTCACGCAGTCAATGCCACCACCTATCACCATTCGCGTTGGAATATTGTGCCGAACAGTCGTCGGTTCTAGCGCGTCCGAGTGGCGTTAGCTTGCGCTATTTGTTCCGACTTCGCCGTCGCCCGAGGAAGAAATCCCCATTCCGAATTTATGAGAAACCCGGCTCCAAGCCTTAGCCGACCTTCTCAGCCAGAAACTGGCGGCTCTTGTATACAGTATTTTTCACCGTGACTCTTGGGATGTGGAAAGAAGACTTGCATTCGAGTTTGTGGTTCCAAAACTATCTTCTTGTGCGATGTCTCAAGTTGAACAGAACACAACACGAGATCACGTGAATTACGTCACGCGTCAACCTGAAATAGCAGTCGAAAACTTAGGAAGGTATGGAATTGACATGCTTCGGATCTTCGCCTCCCTCGCTCCTTGCTCCCAACCACCACGACCGCCACGATTATGAGCTCTGCAATGCCTCTCAGAATTCCTCGCCTCGTCGTTCTCTCCCTTGCATGGGCGTGGGCGGTGGTCTCACTGGGCGTCGGTATGCCAATTTACCGGGTAGCGCCCGATGAGCAGCTCCGTAATTGACATTTCACAGAAATAAACGCCCTTGTCAAGTCGCACCGCGACAAGAGAAACATAAAGAGCCTCGTTCCGCCTCCCACGACAGTCTCAATCAACGACAACGGTGTGTCTGTCGTGTTCTTGCCCGCGCAATGCATCATAAACAGCCATATCCAGATGTCTTTCGATCCGGCGCCGTCGTCACAGCCATCTCCGCTGCGATCATCGTTCTTTGCACGCTCTTCTTAGGCTTCCTCGCCGTTGACCGCCCAGGTCGCAGCCGTACGGGCTCCGGACTCTCGACACGCACGCTCTCGCTGCAGTACCTCTCGCTTGGGTTCTTCGCAGTGTGGCTCTTTGCTACGCAAGTCCCAGTCACAGTATCCGTCGCGCGGCGCTCCCCCAAGATCACCGCCTTCCTCGATGGGCTGGTCGTCCCGAGCAGCGCCGTGCAGACGATCGAGCAGGCGCTGGGCGTGAGTACGCGTTATAAAGATTATCACTACTGTTCGTCGCTTCGTTGATCCACTACGGCCTGTGTCGAAGTCTAATCACATATCACTTCCAGTAAACTCATTGCCATCCTCCCATGGTTCGCGTTCCTCTTCACCTCATTGCGGCAATCGTCAGTTTCGTAGCGTCGCGTCGTTCAAACAGGGATGACGTGAACACGGAGCCGGGGGTGAAAACGGCGCCCACTGAGGAGAAAACAGCAGCATGATCTTTCTTCTATTCCATATGTCCGACTAATATATATGTCGTATCTTCTTAGTGTCCAGTTTACTGTACATCCCCGATCTTTGTGGAATCTGTATAATGCTGAATTGCGTATGCACTTGTTCCGATGATTCCTCAAAGATGCTCAGGCGAAAGTCCCCTTCATTCAGCTCAGTGATGTACAATAGTACTCGCCCTGTTTGCATTCCTCTTGGCATCCGTAATACTCGGTATATCTACCCGCTCCACTGGCAGTCGCACTTACCATTTGAATCCACTATTCTGAGTCGCGAGTGACGGCCAGTAAGTATGTGTTCGAAGGAGGAAGATCTACTTAACGTCATTTTTTCGGATGGAAGAATGAGCTGTCGGTGACATCGAGGCGCGACGTAGGCGTGCTCGAGACACAGGAAACGAGAGGCAGAGACATCTGAGACCAGTGCATACCAAGCATTGTTGACACCCATATCGAAGAAGTGAAGGCGGGAGAACAGCACGGAAGCAGAACTATATACGACTCGCTTCGATTGAATGTCATTCATGATTTGAGAGCTAGATGTGTACGCAAGTGCTGTACTCAGTCGAAATACGTCCCGCCGTTGACCGAGATCTATCACCACGGATACAGTTAGCTCAGGCTCATGAGAAGAAATGCGACCAACACTCTGTCCTGTATACAGACAGACATATGT
Organism: Panellus pusillus; assembly: GCA_013387415.1. Lineage (NCBI taxonomy): Eukaryota > Fungi > Basidiomycota > Agaricomycetes > Agaricales > Mycenaceae > Panellus > Panellus pusillus. The sequence goes on along the minus strand of QVIE01002670.1, from coordinate 14,027 downwards.
GGGATATCAGAAATGCGAGATTGATTCATGTCCAAACACACTCTACATACCGGTGATGAATTGTGATTCCTCTGACGCCAAAAACGAAACGACGTTCGCGACGTCTGACGGATCCCTGCGTTATACGAGAAGAGCCTCGTCAACCGAGTAGGATGCATGTAAGATCACCCACCCCAGGCATCCCAGGGGTGACCTGTCCTTGAGCTGTTCACACAGGATGAATGACAGATGATCAGCGTTCCAGACGCCAGCAGAAAGCAAAGGGTGAGTGGCCGCACCGCCTGGAAGTACTTCGCACGACCGTCGTTATCGTCTCCTTTGTTGGCGGCAGCTGATCCAGAGGCAATCTGCGACACTATACGGGCAACGAAATCCCAACTTTAGCAACGCGAATGGACCGACCGACCGACCGATTGCGCACGCATTTCGGTATCTATTGCTCCTGCAGGATGGCCGTTAAAATGCCACTGACTGAGGAGAGCAATGCTGACCTGGGGCATACGCGTTCACCGTGATACCATACTTTCCCAGCTCAAGAGCTTATCGGTGATTATCAGTCGCAACGGCAGGACAGAAGCCCAGGAAGGCAAAGAAACAAACCACATAAGAATGAAAGAAGTTAACTGACCAGCGGCTTGGGTCAGCCCCTGATAGCAAATTTGGACGCGCTGTACGCCCCCAAGAATGCTGCACCTTTGCATGAGATTCGATAACCCGTTTAGCAGAGGTATGCGGATGCTGAGAAGGGAAACTCAAACCGACCTCTCTTTGCGCACACGGAGGCGGCGCCGATTATGCGCCCACTGCTGCTGCGCCCCACCGCCGATCCACCTTGCTGCTTGATCATTTGCATCGCCGCGTATTTATAGCAGAGGAACGTTCCACGGGCGTTCACCGCCATGATTTCGTCCCACTCGGCAGCCGTCGCTGCATCACGTTCAAATTTCGTACCGGGATGAACAGGTGGGCAACTTACTGTCCAAGACGGGGGAGTACCTCATCACCCCAGCATTTGCTACCATCTTCGTTATTTTGTAGAAAAGATCAATGAATCTGTGTACTATGGAGCAAGGCTGAAGGCTCACCACATCCAGCCTCCCAAAATACGCCACGACCTGGCCGATCATTTCTTGCACCTCCGCCTCGACAGAGATATCCGCGGTGGACGCGAGGGCCGTCCCCTCAGCTTCCCGCAGCGTGCAAATTTCCTGCACTACATGCTGCAACGCAGTGGCCTTTGAGGAAACGTCGTTGACCGCGATCCGGAAGCCGTCCGCTGCGAGCCGCAGGGCGATGGCTCTTCCGATTCCTTGTCCTGAGCGTTGCAGGTCAGATCAAGGGCGTGGATGATAGATGAATGGGGAGGCACGCACCGGCACCGGTGACGAGCGCTACACGTTCAATGCACTGGACTGACATCAAGAAACACTACTAGAGTGTAGGCGGATCCAAGGAGAAAGGCTACGTGACTGTGAGAACCAGCCGGCGCCACGGGATTGAAGTTGGGCATGTGCCCGTAAGCTTTCGAAGACGCCCTCAAGTACGTATATCTATCTCGCAGTAGAACGTGTCTCGAGGCGCAGAAAGAGGCCGACGGTTCCTTACACATATCACCCAATACTTCTCCCCTGGTTTCAACAGTTATCTGGTTCAACCTGACACCTGCCATGCCGAGCAACAACTGATTGGTGGTTTCATGGTGTGAGATGGGACCGTTCACGATATCGGCGCTCAGGAGAAGCCGAGCTCGCGGAGTTCACAGTTCATTTTCCATTAGAAGATGTTTTAATTTACTATGGGGATTGTAAACAGCGGGATCGAGCGAATTTTGCGATTAAAACGCACCAAAGTCCAAGCAATCCATAGCATCCAAGAATCAGGCCGTTCCAGACGACCGCCATAAGGAAAATAATTTCCGCACAACCAGAAACGCGATAAAAATGCGACGACAAAAGCGGCGACACGCCAGGTTTTAAGCCCGCCGTTTCCGATGCAAAGGCGGCCCCGGCGCGCCGAGTCGTCTGGGCCAGCGAAGCGCCGAAAGAGTTGAAACGATCACCCTGTAGTGATTATATGAGTGCTTGAATGTACGCGGCAACAGCTATGGCACCAACTGTATCGTCCAACATAAGATTTTGGCGCTCCACGTCGGCGTGTATGTCAGTCGTCACCTGTGTGCTATTAGACAATGAGAGGGGGTAGATGAGGTTTGAACCCACTCCGCGCAGCGTGCGAATCTTTGAGTGTAGTTCATCAAGGCGCTGGTCGTTCTGGGTCTCGTATGTGTCCTCCACACGATCCCGGCTGGAAGACATGGTGCCAGGCATTAGTGATGTGGCAGTGTATCAGTCACATGATTTTCTGTGGTGCACCTCAAAAACAAACGTCACGGATCCGGGATCATTCAGCGGAAGTTATCTTCGATAGACACCTTCAGGGACTGGACCCAACATCATGCCCTGGATACATCCATCGACATCTGGAGCTCCTTCCAATCAATACTAATAGAAGCGCCTTCCAAGTTTACTACCCGCTTCTCATTGCTGGCTGCAGATTCTTGCAAGGATGTAGACAAGATTTGTTACGCAGTTCTCATTCCACATGCTTACTACTTAGGAAACTTTGAAAACTAGTACAGTATCTCGCGGCAGTGTGGCCTGTGGCTCGCCCCGGCTGTGCGATGCCAGTTCTGCAGACTCCACTATAAATCAGAGACAGAAATAACTTCCCTTCCACCGCGCTGCCTCAATACACCCTCCTTGCTTCCTTCTAGTACTGTAGATCACAGAGTTGCTGTGTTATTGGTAAGTGTCACTTTTTTCATCACCGCCGAGTCTGTTATAGCCAATATCCAGACATGGACGTATAAAATGCGTCCGTTTCTCTCACTTTGAGTCAGTCCTCTCTTTCCCCCACGAGTCGTCTCATTGCCGAACCTTTAGGTTCGGTTTTTTACTTGAATTTGTTTCCTGTTTGTTCACTGTTTGCTCTTGTTGTCGTGCTTCTTTTGAAAATCTAGGGTACCAGGTTCGAGCAATGCTAGGCTAACACTGCCACTGAGAGTGCAACACTGCCACTGGGTGGGTACTGATGTCGGAGCATAGGTGCCGCTCTTGGCCCTGTCCCATGTCTGCGGAGGCGCGGCACAATTCAAGCGGACAAAAGGAGGGAAAAAAGGAAAAGAGATAGGGACTCCTAACATCTTCGCTGTGAGCTGGGGCAAGGTATTAGATAGGGTAGATTATTAGATAGTGAATAGTAGGATATTCTCTCGAACTCCGCACCGCCGAGTTGCGGAGCTTGGATAATGCAGTGAACGGATCAGAATGATATTGCACAGCCGTTCTTCGGCCTTTGCCTCCGCACCAAATCCTCCAGAATCTCGACATCTCTTTCCTCGTCTTTATGCGCTCAAAACCCGTTTCTTTGCCCCGCCCTCCCGTCCCTGTATCTTTGAGCTTATGCTCAGGCTGCTCCCGGTCACTCTGTGCCCTTGGACGGAAGGACGGAGAGTGTTTGATTCGGCCGCGTATATGCCAGGTGCGTGTACTTTTCTTTTTCCCCTCTCTTGCCTATTTCAATTGCTTTCAGATCAATTTCAGGGGCAGCGGGAGACATCGCAGGCGTCTTCGAGCTCACTGGCTGAGCGACAGGCGTGGCACCAGCATCACACCTTCCGAAGAGTGCCTTGACTTTTGGCACATCGGGGGGCAGGCTTACACGCGGACTCTGCATCCTCCGTGGTAATTCGCGCTCCTGGACTGGCCTCACGCTACTGCCGTCGGCTGCCGCCCGCCACCGCAGCAATCAGGTGTCGTTCGTGACAGCCTGCAGACTCGTGGTCAGACCTTGCCGCAAGCGCTGCCTCCGCCCCACCTCAACACTTTGTTGGCAAGTTCCGCTCTCCCTGCGACGAATGCGGGCACCGGCAGGACCATCAACGTGACATTGGCGGCGCCAGCGTTCCTCGGGGAGCGTGACCATCCGTTCGTCCGTCAATTGCACGGCAACACCGCGCCGTCTCCAGTGCCACCCGAGGCGGCTCATGGACTTGCTGACGCTACCTGGGAGCACCCCATCGAGCCGTACCAAGTCGCTAGCAAGCCTTGTCCCCGCCGTGGCATATGAGGGCGCAAGGCCGAATGCGATCACGCCTATGGCACTGCACAAACGCCAGCGACGAACGGGTGAAGAGTTCCCCCCGTGAGACAGCGGAGGCCATCACAGCCTCTTTTTTCATCCGTCGATTCCGTGCTGACAAGGCGGCTAGTTCCCCGGCCTTCTATGTACCTTCAACATCATTTCCTCTACCATTTGATCAGTCCGTCGCTAGCGCTCGCCTCCGACTTCCGGCGACTCTAAACCCCGCCGCTCACCTCGAAGGACTTTAACGACTCTGTGCGCGCCTCTGGCGTCAGCGATCGTTCCCTCGGCTCCTCTGTCATCGACGACTAGGCACGAATTCATGCACGGTTACGAGCACTATAATCACGGTGCTCCTGCGGTGGAGTCTTCTTTCATACTTCATGCCTCCATGCTTTGACCTTCCCGCCTGCTATCTGATCTGTTTCCCTGCACACACCACCCGCCGCTCGCTGCCGCCCTATGCGCTGACCTTGGCTCGTCTTTGCTATATGCTTCGCCACCGCTCTGTGCGCTGCTCTGTGTACCATCACTATGCAGACTGCCACCATGCTGCTTCCTCTGTGTTCTCCTCCCTCTTGGCTTCTTTTTCCATTGGAAAGTGCACTGATTTACACCATCTCTTCATGTCGTCAATCGTCGTTCCTCTGAGCATGACTGGACTTTTATACCGCCCTCTCCGCCGGTTTTTGCACTTTCTTCGTATTACTTCCCCGCGCTGTCTCTCTTTGCTTTTGGAGTACGTGCCTCTTAGGTAGCAGAAACCCTCTGTGGAGACGGGTATATGTACAGTATCCGTCCTTTTATTCAATCTCAATGAGATGCAATTTGAATATCTGTTATATCGATATATTCGTTGTCGTGTGTACATGGATGAAATCTGCTTAACCCGAACCTGAAAATCAGTTACTCGGAGGCTACGGAGCATAAATGAAGGTCAATGAAGAGTTTGAGCTGAGAAAAGAATTCAGGTCGTGAAACATGAAGTTCAATGCAGCGAAGTAGTCTAGGTCTTTTATGACTATCTCTACAAGGCCCACAGGAATCACATTTGCAGCTGAAGACACTCTCCAAAGGTTCGGCAGCTGCCGCCTGCGGCCTTATCCCGAGTCATAAAAATGTACCCCACCTTCTCGAACGAGTGCACTCTTATCGACGTAAGCGCAGTCGCTTCTTATCTGACTAACTAATGCGTTCCAGTACGAGCTCGGCCGCTTCGAGTGGCTAAGCATGCAACGCGCAAATATGGCACGACTTCCCGCCGCGAGACTTCGAAGCCTGTCGCCCAGGCCAAGAAACCCGTGTGCATACCTCCTATTCTCGAGTCGTGCGTGGCCATAGTCTCCATCTCAAATGACTCCGACCTAGCTCCGCTCCAGATCCAGATCCGAGATTCAGTCCATGCCTCAGAAAAAATCCCTCAAAGTGCGCGTTAATGAGTGAGCACAGTTCACCCCTCATGTGGCGTCTATTGATGATCGGGCGCTCGGAGAAAGATCTGAAAGCTCATTGAACGCGCTCGCTACCCTCTTCGCCGGCATGTACACAACGACGTTCAGCCGTCTCATGCTTCAGTGAACCAGTGAAAATTTTCGATCCACAGTTTACTATCCATCGTCTCGTTGCCCTCATCGACCGCCACACACTTAGTTCACTGCATTTTTGACTGGTAGTTTACCCTCCTTCAGTTTGCCCTGTTTCTTGTCGAGTTTCATTCTCCAGACTTATTGACTCGATATGATTCATTCGTGCTTCTTAATGCCCAAGTATCTACCATCCACTCCACAATCCCTTCCCATCCTTATACTGCTTGTATACTACTAATACACTTGCTCAATTAGTCGTCGCGGTCGTGAAAGGGGTGGTCGCAAATCCGACGCGCTTGTTTCCCGTGTCGAATACGGAATAGAAGCGCTCCAGGAACACAAACCCGTTAACCTGCATAAGATCAAGCTGTTAACACAGCACAGAGTGACACAGCGATTTGAAGACGTACGAAATCGAAACCCGTCTCAGAGGACGATCCAAGGCTGCTGACAATGAGGTAGATGTTATTGGCTCGCCCGCCAATTGCAGTGTTGAGGGCACGTGGCCACAGCTGAGCATTAGCGGTGAACTCGAACTCAACACCATCTAGATGAAAAAAAAACAGTTGAGCACATGGTTCATCAGTATGGGAGGAAGTTTGAGTAAGAGATTCTGAGGAGTTCTGGGCATGATTCTGGACATGATTCTGACATAGATTCCGACGTGATTCTGACACCATAACTCGGCCCGGAGAATTCCGAGGGTGATTCTAGGTAGTTTCCCCTCCAGAGAGGAACGGGGATTCTGAGGCGATTCTCAAGTGTGATTCTGAGCGAATTATACGTGAATTCTGGTCCAGAATCATCGCAGAATCACGCCCGCTGGCAGAATCCTCGCAGAATCCTTACCCTGACTTCCCCTATCGAATCATAGACTGGTACTCACTGATATCGAGAAAAGGCTCTCTAGTTTGTTGAATTGGGCGGTTGTGAGGCGCAGAAGTCCCGTCGTCTCGTCGGTGACAGCGCCCGTGGCTCTGGTGTATGCGTTGAAGCCACTGGTCGGGAGGAGAAGGAGCGTCGTTCCTGAAAATTGGTTGCATTCAATTGAAGTAACACATACGGCAGAAGGATGATGATCACCCGTGTCGACAATCCCTGCGAGATTGTTGAATATGGTCGTCGAAGTCCCATATCTCACAGACTGGGTGATTCCCCAAAATTCGCTTGCAGGAGCAACTGATTGATTTATTGTTAGCTGGCACAGCCTGAAGAGAGAATTAAGTGTCGCCCTACTCGTAGTAACAGGGCTGTCCGGGACGAAATCATGACAAGTTCATATTCCTGATTGTCCGGACAACGTACGTGAAAGTGATGCTACCAGTGAATTTTGTGCTGTCCGTTCCACCTAGATTAATTCAATTGTAAGTGAAGAACTCGGGGGTCGCATGACGCTGACCAAAGGTGAGTTCGCCATTCTGAGTCTCGAGCACCGTCGTGGGCTCGAATGAAATACCAATTAGGTCGGCGGGGATGGTACCCTGACTAGAGACGAAGTGTTATGCAAGTCCTTTTCGCGCGTCTTGAGTTTTCTACCTGAACAGGTTGTCCGTAACCGTGGGAATTACGGAGCTAGTGTCCGTGAGAGTGTGTCCGAAGCTAACGAAAAAAAAGTCAGAATAATCGTCTCAGGCAGAAATGGCTTGCGCTCACTCAGATCAACAGGTCCGATGCTAGACAATTTATCAGCCACGATCGCAAAAAAAAGTGGCGCCAACAATACCCAAGAATCCCGTCAACTATTCACATCGATTAAAAAAATGAACAAAAATAATTCATAACTGGCCGCACCTCCTTCAAATCCATCCGAGCTGGTTGCCACGCCGATGGACTGCTGTGCGATGACGAGACCCGGTGCGATGGTCACTTGATCCAGGACTTCGTTGCCTAGAAATAGCTTGCATTGGTCGTGAGTAAGACTAGTCTCATGCGGAGCGCCGCCCCTTGATGTTTTTTTAGCTGCGAGTTAATCCGTGGCAAGGATGACGCACTTGAAATCGCCGGATCCGTACGTGACTGCCTGAAGTACATTTAAGCTGGGTGTCAAGGCCTGGCAGGGGCATGCAGCATACCACACTTTGGCCGGTCGAGACACTGGAACAATTTGAGTAGATGGTCAACCTATTGCAACAAAGAGAGGTTTACGTTGTCGCTGTGTTTACAAAGGGCGTTCCAGCCCCTACCCATGTGTTGGAGCTCCCAGTGTCAATGAGGAGATCAACTGAGAGCGACTCAAAGAAAATCCAATATGACGAGAAGAAATGTATTTACAAGTCGTTGCCGGGGACCCAACGCCAACGGTAGCCTAAAGAATGTCAGTTGTTTTTCATGGAGCGCGAAACTGTGTAACTCACTATGTAAGTCGTGGCCGCATTGATGACCGGGTCGTTTACCGCCGCGCCGGCAGCGAGAGACTCGCCTCTCAACTTCGCTTTCGCCTTGTCGCGCAGATGGGTGACTCGTGCTAGATCCCGGTCCAACAGTGTTCTGGTTCCAGTGAAGTTGACTCTCTTCGAGATCGGGAGGGTCACAAAAGAGTTGACTACAACTGGCGAGGCGATAGCGGATGAAGATGCAAGGAGTAAGACGGACAGCAGCGACGAGAACATCTTGGTTCACAGGAGCTCCCAGTGGACCCCGGGCGCAACTATTGCTATATATTCGGGGAGTATGAGGTCGTCAGATGATAACATATTTAGGCAATGTAGCTATTTGGGTGGTGACAGCCGCTTGGTGTGTTCTTTGTGAGACTTCGAACCTTTGCGTGAGCTTTTCCCGTACTGGAATCGCGAAACACTCACGGAAGGTCCCAAGAGCCCATATTCCACACGTCCCAGAAGAGTGGTCCTAAAGCGTAGCGAGATACCGCCGATCGCCTGGATCCACACATTGTATGGTGAACGCACTCGTAATCAGAAGGCGGATTCGCAAAAAGTGGCGCCACGAGTACCAACGAAGACGCGTCATGACGAGGAGCCTGTACTTCGACCAATCGTGCTGGCTTCGTACTATGAGCAGGAAAGGTGCCGGAAAATAAGCACCGAATAGCCTGTAGTTAACCGGCGGTCTGCTGTAAATTGCTCCATGTGGTAAATTTACTTCAACTAAGATTGTACCGGGGCACTGCCAGCGAAAGAGACTTGCGAGTCCAGTGTTGACACAGCGGCGGGTCAGAGAGCCTCCGTGGAAGCCAATACGTTAGCCACACTGAACACACCGCCACATCAGCACGGCGGCTGGGCTGGCTGGGGCCTTGCGACTGAGTCTGCGGCCCGGATATCTTTGATGGCGGTAGACCCGGCAACTGCCTTTGGCTTGGGGCCAGACTCAGTGGCCACATGGCATGCCATTCCTGGCAGCTTTGAACCATTCCACGATGTCTTCAAGCAAAGGAGTCGCTCTTGTTACCGGTGCAGGTAAGAACTCCGAGTCCCGTCATTTCTGGCAATTCACATGTGGTGACTGCCTTCCAGCCCAAGGAATCGGCCGCTGTATCGCACTGAAGCTGGCGGATGACGGCTTCGATGTGGCGGTCAACGACATCGCGATAAATTCCGAGAGCTCACAACGCTAATGGAGGAAATCCGGGGAAAGGGTCGTGCGAGCTCGATGCATATCGCCGATGTGTCTCAGGATGATGAAGTTCAGACCATGGTCAAGCAAGTGGCCGAGCACCACGGGGGCTTCGACGTCGTTTGTCTCCTTTCTCGCAGTCATGCGCCGGTGTCCTCTCATTTTTTGTCCAGATGGTTGCAAATGCGGGTGTCACTGGAAGACCAGGGGTACCTTTCATCGAGAGTAACATTTTTTGGGTGGCGCGATTTACAATGCCCTCAATTTGCATCAGTTCCAGCAGAGGAGTGGGACCGGGTTATGAATACCAATGCGAGAGGCACTTTCCTCTGTTACAAGTACGGTGGGCTGCAATTAATCAAGCAAGGCCGCGGTGGGCGCATTATTGGCGCCTCCTCCATCGCAGGGAAACAGGGTAATTTGGTGGATCGAGCGCTGAATACGATTCTCAGTGACAAATACTTACAGGATTCCTGATGCAAGGCCTTACTGTGCCTCCAAATTTCGCAGTGAGAGGTCTCACTCAGGCTGCCGGTAAGCTCAGGCGTAGTGCCGTCGCTTACTGAATTTCCGAGTTTTCGCATTCAATTGTTCAACCCAGCGCTGGAATTTGGCGCCCACGGAATTACTGTCAATGCATTTGCACCGAGTGCCATTGAAACGCCTCTTCGTGGGTATCGTCTAAAGAATTCGGTGCACTGAACCCTGCCTTCCTCAGTGGCACAGGCCTCTGTGACAGGCGACCCCGCCGATATAATCAAAAAGGTTCAATCTTCTTGACATGAATCTCGCAGACTTGCTGACTACGATCATGGAACTGGCAGTTCAAGGAAACATCACCTCTGAAACGACTGGGGTTCGTGTCTCTTTGGGATTCTACCGATTGAGTTTCTCAAGAATCGTTTGGTCAGAACCACGGAAGATGTGGCCAATCTGATATCCTTTTTGGTATCGAAAGAGTCCCAATTCATCACTGGTGGGTGATACTATTCCAACGTCTGCTTGACAAACCAAGCATTTGTAGGACAAACCGTGAGTCCCACTGCTCTTATCTCTCAAGTTGTACCCAAGTATACCCACTCAAGATCTCCGTCAACGGCGGTATCTACTTCGATTAAACGTTCGTCCGGTGTTACTTTGTATATCCATGTATCCAAATTATGTAGTAGTGAGAACGATGAAAAAAATGACCCAGCCTCAAATAAAACAAGAGCATCTCCCATTTCTCCCGACTGATCTTGCTCGAACGGTCCGCTGGTGTCTACGCTGCAAGGTCGGGCCAGTGACAAGTCTGGACGTAGTCCCCGGCTAATCGTAACGGTGCCCATTTGGGCTGGTTTGTAAAGCGAAATAAATAAATGCAGTTGCTGTTGTACATATGTACTGCATCCATCCACAGGTACATGCGTATGAGACAGAAGCTTCGTAGTACCGTACAATTTTTGATCAGTCTCGCGAGATACAGCCTCGATTCTTTCGTTGTAATGATGACGCTCTCGTCACCGTATGTCATTAGGGTCAGTCGCGAAGCGACCCTCCGCATACCCGGGGCTCGTTGGCGGCCCTCCAACCACCTCGACCTTCCCGAGCCGCCCGTAGTCATAGTCGGGCTGCATGGGACTCCCATCGTTGAGGAACGCCTGCGAATCGCGCGAATATGCGTCAATGTAGTCGAAGCCTTCGTCATGCACGGCCGGAATCGCTGGTGGCGGCGGCTGCGGCGGGACGATGCGTCCTCAGCCCCGAGCCCGTGGTACGCTGCTGCGGGTACGGGCTCACCGGGAGCCGCTTCTTCAGCGCGAGCGGGCTCGTGTCCGCAACGTCACTCGACGACACCTTCTGCGGCCGACGGAACGCCGCAGCGGAGATTGTGCGCGTGCCCGGCGGCGGCTGCGTGTTCAGCGACGACGTTGAGCGGTTGGCCACGGGTGCGCGGTACGGCGCATCCAGCCGCGGAGATGTCGGGCTCCCGGGTGATTCAGGTCGAAGTGCCCAGGAGGGCGTTGCGTGATGCCCTGCAGCATACGGCGTGGGCTGTACGGGCGGAGGCACGGGATTGACATCCTGGGAAGCCCCAGAGTTGGTACGCGAAAACGGTGCCGCAGGCGGAATCAATGGCGAGGGCTCGCGTTGCGGAAAATTGTAGCTTTCCTGTTCGGGCAACGACGGCGATACGTAGGGCGCGGGGGTCGCGTACTGGCTCGGGGGCGAGTGTGTATACTCACGGCCCTTGGGCGGTGACCCAAAGTCGCGCTTCGGTGCTGGCGCTGATGCTGCGAGCTGCGAACCCTCGTCCCGTTCCTGCTGTTCCTGCGGATGCGGCGGAGCGATCGGCGGCGGACTGAAGTTAAGCGCATCAAGCTCGCGTGCAACCTCCCGCGCGGCGGCGACATTGAGAGAACGTTCGTCTTCCACCGGATCCATCTTCGGCGGGGGTACGCGCCGACCACGAGTTGTAGCAGACGTAGACGACGACGAGCGCTCACGCGTCATGTACGTCGAGTCTACAGATTGTTAGAATGAGCGGCATTCCAAAACTTCGTTCGACTCACCAGGGGTAGGGGGTTCGCTATATGCTTCCTCCGGCCCAAACCTCACGTGCCTTGAAATCCGAGCCTCACGCTCGCGTTCAGTCTCCGGGGGGTCGCCCATACTCATATACGCAAGTCCAATGTCCTCCGAAAGCTTCGACGTCCTATCGCCTCCGCCCTCATCGACAGCCAACCCATTCGACCCATGTGGCTCATAACCGCCGGCGCCACTGCTGTTGTCACTCTCCATCCATACACCGCCGACAATGGGCGGAGCCGCACCAGGGGGCGGCCCGGGGGGACGCCCCCGCTCACGCTGGCGTTGGCGTAATCATAGACCTGCGCATGCGACGTCGGATCAATGTCGCGGTACTCTGGCGCCGGCTCCTCCTCCTCTGGCAGGTGCTGCTGCCTCTCCTGTTGCTTTGTCGACAAAGACGAAAATTGCGAGCTCTGCGACTGATACAGGGGCGAGCTCGTTCCTTGCAAAGGCGTCAACATCGAGGTCTGCCCCTGCTGAGAGAACGTCGAGCCCGAGCCACCAGACCTTGCGCCGAATTCGCCGGCATCCATGACGGCCGACATTAGGTCATTTTCGCTGTTCTCGCGGCGCGCGACGTATCCAAGGGAAGGCGGCGCGGGGTTGGTGCCTCCCATATAGCTTGACGGCGCGGTGCTCTCTCCCGGCGAATAGCCCGAAGAAGTGGTACCCCCTGGCTGCGAAAAACTCGAGGCGCTCTGCCCCGCGCCTGCTGCAGCATCATCGCCGCTCCGCGAGTACCCGCGCCCGCGCACCGGGAACGTCGCGAACCGCCCGCCACCGACACCCGAGTCCGTTCCGCCCACGCCAACACCCATGCCGATGTCGTCCCGCGTCTGCTGCGCATCCGCGGCGTCCGTCCCTCCCACGCCCGACATCGGGGCATACGACCCGCCCGGGGCGCTGTAGCCGCCGTAGTCACTGGGAAGGCCTGCACCCGGCGGCAGCCCTGTAGGCGGCGCATATCCTCCAGGCGATACTCCAACGGGAGCAGCGTACCCGCTGGCGGCAACCCGCCAGGCGAGGCATAACTCCCGGGCGACACGCCCCCAGCGGCGCTTTCCATAAACGAACCCCCGCCCATCTCTGGGGCGGGAGGAATCCCGAACCTCCCATCGACGGATCGACACTTCGCCCGCCCACGCCGGTATTGTGTAACCCTACCGCCGTCAGTCCGCCCCCTGACCCGATGCTCCCCGTCTCACCACCCCCAACAGTCTGCGAATCACGCAAAGGGCCCCCAGCCGGCAACGCCTGAAATACGATCTCGTTGACGCAACGCTCCGCCTCGTTAACGCGTTCCTGCGTGCGCAGCTGCCCCGTGTACATCGCGCGTGGAAGGCCGGGCGTTGTCGTTTCAACGGGGATTTCCTGAACAAGCTGTCAGGGCATACTCAAGGAGAAGTGTAAAGACACACCATGGTAACACCTTGCCCGCACTCAGCCACCACACAGCCTTTCTCGCATACCTCCATCAAGCCCCCGAACTTGAGCCCCATAGCGCGCGCGCGTTGCTGCGCTTGAAGTCGCAAGGGCGGCCTCTTCTGTCATTATTTCGCCTGCAGTGGGGAAGGGTAGCGGTAAAGAAAGAAAGAATATGGACAAGACTGACCGTCCATCTGCCTAATTTGCGCCTGCAGCCCGTTCAGAATATCGGTCTGCGCGGCTAGATTTCTTGTGTTCCGGCCCCATCTTGCTAGCTTCTTCTCCGCGCTGTCTGCTCGCGCGAGCGTTGCTTTCCGTCGCCGTTTGAGCTCGTCAAGCGCTTCTTCGCGCGTGCGAATGCTTTTCAAGTGCTAGTGAAGAGAGAGAAATCAGCGACGTTCGGGAGACACGAAATTATGACAAGAGGGACGGAATGTCTAGACGAGAGTGATGGCGGTGATAAAGGCAATGAATGCCTTGACGTCTGCAGAACATCGCCATGCCTGGCGGCGAATACGCCCAGGCTGAGTCGCTCGACCGCCTCGGCGAAAGTATTGATCCAGAGCACGCCAATCCATCCATGTGAATCAGTCTCAGGAGACAGCCTACGGCAGCCGTGCCTGCCTGCATAGACATCTGGCCGATCAAACAGAGACGCCAGCGATGAATGTACCCACATCGCGTATGCTATGTTCCCGCGCCTGCATATCCCGACAGCGCGGCAGAAAA